>ML783790.1:439566-476800 GCA_009831015.1 Picea engelmannii
AAACATAAGTTTAATAATATATACATTGTTGTAGAAATAAGTAACTCGTTATCATTCATTTCATGTTTAAGAAACATACTGTTAAACAATTGTCAAATTGACATATCAAATCGTGATAAAAAAAAATTGAAAAATAGTCATTGAAAAGGTAACACAATTGTCCACAAGTTTTGTTTTTACTGTAAAATGAAATTCTAAATAAAAAAAATAATTTTATATGTCGGAAGTTGAATAACTTGTGAAAATACAGTTTTTTTATTCATAAAACAACCAAAAGTGTAACCCACCTTCATGATTTCACCCTAAAAACAATTATGCCCATTTTAAAGTCTTTACAGAACACTCAATGACGATCACAATAATGCAGGTAACTAATAAATAGAATATGCAACATCAATCACACAAATGAAATATACAAAGACAAATATTTCTTGAGGAACCCCATAAAGGGAAAAAACCTCTTCTTCTTGATATCATAAGTAATCCTTATTTTATATACATTATCATTCTTAGGAGAACCAAATCCCTTTGAGGCTACCACCTATGTTTTACAAGCAACAACTTGTTGAGAGCACTAACTCTCTAGTTTCTCTAGCACCCACTAGAAGGAAGCACCAACTCCCTAGTTTCTGTAGCACCCACTAGAAGGAAGCACAAACTCCCTGAGTGTTCCAGCAGCAACTGGATGGAAGAACCAACTTCCAGTTACATAGGAACCAACCTATATAACAGAGAACAATAGTTCTCCCTTGCACCACCCTGCCACCCTAGTTTTTCTGGCTGCAACCAGATGGAAGCTACAACTCCCTATGTTCAAGAACCCACTTGAAACTATGAGGAAAATAGTCCTCCCTAGCACCTCCCTAGCACCCTAAAATATAAATATTTTCTTTTACAGTGATACAATGTTCATCAATGGCTTACCAGTCTCCTCACTATTTTTCTACACTTCTTTGCTCTGCCTGCATCAGTTTCTTCCTACTCACATCTCCTTGATCTTTTTGTTCTTCTTCTTTGTCTCTACATGTGCAACTCAACTTTCTCTTTCTCTCTTAGATAATCATTTTTGTTCTGTCTCTTTCTTTTGTGATTTATGCTCTGTGTATTATTTCCATTCAATGCGCTACGCCTCTTCTATGCATTTAAGCTCCTACACATAACATGCTTCTACCCGCATGAATAACTCTCAACATAAGAAACCATCTTTTCTTTTCTCTACGCGTATTTATCATGCCATGTCCACTGGAAGGGCATATGCTCAACTCTTTATCCTCTTTGGAGATCATTCTTATTCTCTTCTTCATTAGTGGTCGCTATCTTTAGATTCGTTGCCTTCTTTGGAAGTTACTGTCTTCGACACATTTCCATATGTTAATTGTCTAAATGATGAATCTTCACTTCACTGGAAGTTGCCTCAAGACTCTTCAGATACTCTGGCGATCACACTCAAGCTCGTCAAATTCTCTGGCAAATACAATGTCTCTATTTATGGCAACTACAGAGAGAAATTTTGCACACTCGTTCCTTTGGCACCTTTTCCCTTCCTGAGAAAAACTTTGCAGCATGCGCTAGCTTTTCTTGCTAAGCCCCTTCCTTTCACGTGACCATCGACGGTGACCAAATGCCTATTCAAAAGGGTGCTTCCCAATTCTTGTCTAGTGAGAGCTAGCTCTGTTTCACGATATGACCTCGGGCTATGAGCTTCATGTGACCACGCGATTGTGGGCGCATTGATACACTAGAAAATTTGGGTCATTTTGTGATGGCTATTTCGACGCTCTTGCAACGTTATGTCTTGGATATTGCGACAAATCTTGAGTCTCTCAAACTTTGTATCATAGAAATTGGCAATTTCGACAAACTTAAATTAACGTCGCAAGTGCGACGACTATAGAGAACTTCTCACAATTGTGAAAAAAAAAGAAATATCGTCGCCAATATGAAAATATAGGCAAACTAAGTGAAACCAATTGTTCGTCGCAATTGTGATGACAATTTTTCATTGTCTACATAGAAAATTCGTCACAGAATTTTTTGTTGTTGTCAAAATTGCGACAACAACTTTTCTAGGCTTATATAGAAAATTCGTCGCAAGATTATTACCGTGGTCACAATTGCGACGACAACTTTTCTTGATTTATATAGAAAATTTGTCGCAGTAATTTTTGTTATCGTCGAAATTGCGAGGACAACTTTTCTTGTTTTATATAGAAAATTCATCGCAGGAATTTTTATTGTCATTGAAATTGCAACAACAAATTTTCTTGGTTTATATAGCAAATTCATCGCAGGATTATTATTGTCGTCACAATTGCGACAACAACTTTTCTTGATTTATATAGAAAATTTGTCACAGGAATTTTTATTGTCATCGAAATTGCAACAACATCTTTTCTTTTTTATACAACAAATTCGTCACAGGAATTTTTATGGTCGTCGAAACTTCCGCAAAAAAATATTTATTTTAAAGAAAAAAAAATGGGCTAATTGTATGCTCTGATTATTGAAGGTATATATTATCTTTATGTATATATATGTGCATAGGTGTATTTATTACTAACATAATGTTTTATAAGACAATTCATGAATGCTACATTAACATGCATTTTCTATAAGATCCTAAAATATTTATCCTATAATACCAAAGGGAAATAAGTAACAAAGGTAAATAAATGTAATGAATGTTCACTAAACTACTTCTCTCAACAAATAACTATGATAATCCTCCAAAGAAACCATATTTCCATATGCATTCAATATGTTGATTTCATAAAATTGGTAGCAAGTAGGATTAACATGGATCTTTCCTACTTATCATTGCATTGACTACACTTTAGGGAATTAACTTGGTGGTAGCTTGGACTTAACCATGAGGTTTTTGGTTTCTTGTTTATCATTTCTTTTTTCAAGAGTTTATCATGTAATTACAATAATGATCTAAGGAAACCACCATTCTAGAATAAAAATCACAATTGACAAGTTATGTTAGCTATAAGTAACCATGAATGTATGTGTGCAAAAGAATAATGATATCATTGAGTGGAACATAGTTTTGGAACAACATATTTTGTACAATATTTGCTACACAAGGCTTTCATAATTTTAGGTGGCAATTACATATTATCATTTACATATTAATAACTATCAATAGAAAACAATGACATTATTTATATATGTATCCCTCTTTCGATATTAAAAGTTTATCTTTGACAAATATCTCTTGAAATTATCTCTAACATTTCATAATCTAATTGTACACCTACTATAATGAAGCTATATATTTTGTTTATGTATAGTTGTATTCTAAAATGTTTATTTATGAGAATATCCAGCCATGCTACAATAACATGGGTTTTCTACAAGAGCTTTACATATTCACTTTCAAGTAAGTACAAGGCAATAACTATATGGTGATCTACTAAAATACTTATATCACACAAATAAAAAGAAGTATGCTATTTCTTTCAATGTGGACATACGTTTTTTTTCTTTTTTTTTTTAACTTTTATAGACATAAACAAATATGTTTCTAGCCATATAAGATTTCATACCAAACAAAACCTATAAATAGAAGGAAATAACTATAAAATCCATTCACTAAATGACTTCTCTCACAAAAATAAAAAGAACCACTTTCTTTTGTCAAAGTAGACTAGATATGGGATTTAATTTGTGTAGAGATAAATCCATACACATATGGGAACATAGGATTTGATACCAATGAAAATATATAAACAAAAGGCTTAACTATAAATATGAACGAATCAACTACAATTTTGACATAATTCAAAACAATTATGGCATTTCTTCAAAATAGTAATATAGGTTCAATGTAGAATAAAGTGAATTTTTTTCAATACAAACATGTCATGGTCGCCAAAATCTCAATGAAAATTGAAACAAGGGGGAAAACACCATGAATAAAAAAAATTATTGAGATCGACATCATTGGGATCAAATTCTATAGGAGTCCATGAAATTCAACTAACTCTATGAGAAGGTCAACATGAATATCCACTAGGTTTGATAGGAATCTTTGTAATTTTTCTAAGTCTAGGTTCTATAATTTTGGTAGAAGCATAGGAAAATCTAGTTAACACTAGGCACCTTGAAAAATAGCAACCATGTCTTAAGAAAAATAAAGGGAACTAGTAAGGTTGAATCAAATTTCATGATAAATGTATATCATAATACCACGTGTATTGATTCTATAAGTGTTGGTTGTGGAGCCTGATTATTTTCCTGATTCAGAGGTCTTTTACTTTCAGCCGTGTTTATACCCCATGAAGTATTTACACCCCATAAGTATGTACACTCTTCCACACGGGTGAGTGTAGAGGGGGGGTACCCCCTTTGCGGGGTCTGGGGGAAAGCAGGCTCCCAATGGGGGTTCTGGGGCGAAGCCCCTGAACAAAAAATTGCCTTGTAAATGTATATTGTAATTTCATTATAAATCTGGACCATTCATTATAAGGTCATAGATCTAACGATAGATATTATGTTAGGGTTTTTTTCCCTAGAAGGAAACCCTCTTTTATGAGGGAAATGTATTGCGGCTATGGTTGATGGCGAATATTGTATTCTGAGATAGGAGACTGTGAGAGAAAGAAGAGGAAGTTACAACACGTTTGTTGTAGGTTGTATCCCTTCATATGCTGGATAATAATAAAGGAAGGACCTGGCAATTTATCTGGTGAACATAGCCCACACTGGGTGAACCACGTAAATATGTCTCTCTTGTATTGTGTATCTACTGTGTTTTGTTTCTGGATTTGTTTTATTTTATTGATCCACGGTCCTGTTTTTCTAACAATAAGGACCATCCACTAAATTGATTCTCTTTGATAGGTAAAAGTAGCTATGGATGTTCCATCAAATAAAAATTAGGAAATCGACATTCTCATTATCAATTTAGAAAACTATCTAACAAGTTCAACAAAGTCATAGGGGTTGTGTTATGGGAATTCTCATTATCAATTTAGAAAACTGTCTAACAGGTTCAACAAAGTCATAGGGGTTGTGTTAGCTTTCGAGGTTACTCTGAAAGTGTTTACACCATGTTTGGGGGTGCTTCATGAGATTTTGGGTACATGGTGTATGATTATCCCTTGGATTGTTTGAGATGGATTTTCACATTGGAGGTGGTTTACTTAGTGGTTGATTAACCTTAGTTGAATGCTTGCATTACATTCCTCCTTGGATTGTTGGAGAAAATTAGATAAATTGGGACACTATTTATGTTGGCCTAATTTATATTGGTTGCTTTCTTGGGATGATGCCCTACATTGGAAAAGAAGAATTAACATTCTAGAGGAGGGAATTGAGACCTAGAAAACATAGGGTAGCCTGGATTCTTTCATGGAGGCATGTATTTGACTTGGGGATGCCTTGGTTGCGATAGTGTTCATGTAACTGGAGTGGAACCAATGGAGCATGTAGCTTAGTAAGTAAAGTGGAACCATTGGAGCATGTGGCTTAAGAGGATTGATGGATTCCTTGGATGCTTGATAACCATTGCATAAGCCCATGCCTCTTCAATTATTTTTCCGTCAAAATGAACCCAAAAAAAATTGGAATTTCTTCTTCATACTTCAGAGATCATCATGGGGAAATGAAAGGAGGGAAAAAAGTCCCACCATTGGTATGTGAGTAACTTGGTAAAAAATATGGGGTGGTTGGGATGGGAAGGGGAGGGGTTGTAATCATGGAAATTGGAGAAAAAATTGAAACTTCTTTTGCATGGGGACTTTGTGACATCCCCCAAAATAAAATATTTTGGAAATTTAAATTTCTGGAAAATTATTTCATTTTTGGTAAATTCGAATTTGGAATTTTTTTTCCATTTATGGCAATTCCAAATTTTGAATTTGTTAATTGTAATAAATTATTATGACTGTTGGGCAGAACTCTGATTTGACCCAACTAACTATTTGACAATGACACTTGTTTAAAAACAAAATATTTTATATTGATTGTAGGAAGACAAATGGAACAACCATGTTAAAAGTAGTTGACCATGACTCCATGAGTGGGGAACATGTTGGAACTACCCCTGGGATGATTTTTACAAGTGGAAAATTAGTGATTTGGCCATTGGCATCCCCTGAAAATCAGGGATTTAGGAAGCTGCGAAAATTCCAAGGAAGGGAAAAGGCCTAGGCAAGTTACAAATAAGCATATGTGAGGAGGCAAGATGCTACTAAGTATGCTGGGAAAGAGTCTATTTTCTTTTTTTCTCTTGCTGTTATGAACACTGGAAGGGTGTGAGGCAAGGAGAAAAAGTGACTGAATTGAAGGACAGTGTTGTAGAGGGATTTCCAAGTTCTCCCTTATGGACTCATGGTCAGGCTAGGGGGTGAATTGGGCAAGTAATCGTGGCTGCTCAGTTCTACGGTTGGGAGGAATGTGGTTGTTCCCTTTGTTTTCTCCGCGAGTTTAGTTCAAATATGTTACTCTAAACTCTATTTGTCTGAATGATTTTATATTGGATATATTGTACATGTTATAGCTAAACAGAAAAGAGTTCTAGTATCTATTTTAATGATCGTATAATTGTTGTAAGTCTTTCCCTATACCTAAATATTCAGTATTCTACCCTCTGTTGCATGAATTGGTTATTGATATAGTGGGATCCTTAAAGCTAGTATGCATGCAATAACCTAGACAAAGGTTGTTTGAATTAAGGAATAATACAATCCTCTTAATTATCGAATATGTATCAATGAACAAACAGAGCTATTATATGCATATATATGTTTCAAATTTTAAACAGAATCAAATATGTATCAATGAACGAACAGAGATATTATATGCATATGTATGTTTCAAGCTTTAAACAGAATCAAATATGTATCAATGAATGAACAGAGCTATTATATGCATATGTATGTTTCAAACTTTAAACATAATCGAATATGTATCAATGAACGAACAAAACCGATATATGCATATGTATATTCCATTATGTAATTTAATTCAAAAAAGGAAAACATAATTCACTTATATAGTCTAAAACAATGAAGAATAGGGGAATGAACTTAATCCAAGGAGTAAGACTACCCTAAATGGGACGATTTAATCATGCTAGTATCATACTACAAGAAAGCAAATCAATGATTTCGCCGACACATCATTAACGTTTGACACTTCTTACATATTCTGTGTGCAGAGAGAACACAAGAATTTTATGGCTGTGGAATTTATATTTAGAATAACTATCAAACAATTGCTTCATATTTTACAGAAAGATTTTCCAAAAAAATTTCAGAGTAATGCAATCGATTCGGCGAATACAATCTATCGAAAGGACAAGAATTCTACAAAAAATAAACATAGAGATTTGGAATGTGAAACCCCGCCTCCGAACGATTCCTTTTGGGGTAAAGTCCAAATAGACAGTTTTCGATAATAAGAGACTATCCATACAGTCATTAACAAAGTCCAGTAATGATGGCCATTATAACTGTTAAAGATTTTATGAATATCTTTAAATCACAGAAGTAATGTACAAAACGCCGAACATAAGCCTTTTTCCCAAAATAGTTATTATTGTTCCTCCATTACTATGCTTAAAATATATACGAATTTCCCAAACAAGTAATACTTAGAGTTGTCCGCCATTTCTAGTATTTGGGTTATTATTCCTTTCCTACATCAAGCTCAACTATGAATATATCTATATATATATTTATAGCCTTAAAGGGATCCTTAACAAAAATAAAATTGGATTTAACCCCCCTCAGACATTCGACATAGGAAAGCGGTGCATAAAGTGATGTTACTTCTAACAACAGAAAACTACGAACATAATCGTGACCTCCATGCTTGATTTAAGGAGTGAGTTGAGAGCCATTTTTTATGGAACCTGAGTACCTTTGTTGCGTTGAGCAGAGGCCGGTACCTGCGCCAAAAAGTGGGCATCCCTGCATTCGGCCATCACAGTAAAACTTTAGTAAGGTATAGAATGAAACTTTAAATTATAAAATCGAATGTATAGTTTGAGTACCACAGCGATGCCAGACTACTTAACTTAAGGGATGAAAATAACACGACCTCCATTTGTCGTGCCTAGTTTTAGAATGCGACCCTGGTTGAGGAGAGAATGATGCCTGGAACTTCTGGTGGGTACCTCGTAACAAACAGAGTCCCACCATTAATAGAAATATACCTCTTTTGCCACATAATTAAACAAATACTTAACAGAGGAAATAACACTGTGAATCAAGAAGCTCAATCTTTTATAAACAAAAACCATGTATGAACAAAAAGGAAGAACGTAAGGAATGACATCATACAAATAAACAATAGATGTTCTCAGGAAAGTACCCCAACTCAGTAAGAGATAAATTACTGGTAGACCACCACTATACTACAAATAAAATGCATCAATCACAGAGGAGGATAGATATGGTGGACCTTTTATTCCCCTGGAATCTCTATACTACATATGAATAAACCCTTTTTGTGCTACACAGAAGTGACTCCCGAAACAGTTACTAATCTCAGAGTAAAACAAAAGGAACTGGAAGAATCCCACGGGACACAAATAGAGGACGCAAAATAGGGCTTTAGGATCATGGTGGTATAGAGCAGTGACTCTCGGTCACAGCCTCCTCTACAGTCGACATTAAAATGAAGGGAGAAATCACATAGACTCTGAACCTAATACAGGAAATAAAGATTTTCATAACCCCCACCATGAACTCTCTGGTTTCGAACTTAAGATATGATAGTTCCATAGAATCTTACCAGGTAGTCAGATGTTGCTGCTGACTTCACCATTTATGAACACAGAGGCGATAACACTTCCCTGTGGAACAGTGCATAATACAAAACCCTCCTCTTCAGAATCACAAGTGCAGGAATGAGATCGCCAAAACCTAAGAGGGACGAGTACCACCCTTGACAGCCCAGGAAGTACAAGCCATGTGCTAAGGAAAGGTTGGCACATCAGGATTGGGAAGAAAAAGAGGATGAGGTGTTGAGACTGATATTAGTAAGACCTAATTAATTCTAGGACAGAGCCTTAACTCCTTTTGACAGGTACACATGCCTGCCTTAAATGTCAAAGATACTAAGTTAGACAATAGTAAAACCATGACTTTCCAATGTAAATAATCAGTCGCTATACCTTTGTCTTTGAAGTGCTCCTTTCTTTACACGAACAGGACAAGGAGGGGTAGTTAGTTAGTTACATAGTGATCGATGCAGGATGATTTGGGGTTCAGTTCGTTATGGTGGAGACAAATCATATCATAACTAAAACGAAACCATCAGAGAAAATGCATTGTTAACCACTCATAAATCACCATTAATAGAAGTAGCCCATTCCTAGTACGTATGGGATTTCTAATATCGATACAGCTAGGTAGGAGGACAAACAATTAATATCAGGGTTATAAAATCACGTGCAAAGTCCAATTAGCCCGAATCTCTTAATTAGGGAGATGAAAATTCAAATCCTAGCATATGGGTGAATACATGTAAGTAATAATATCTATATAGTAAGATATAAGAGTTAGAAAAATTCCTACATTTCAATGGAACCTCTCTTATGTGTTAAGTTAGTATGACAAAGGGTTACTCCAAGCCAAAAAGGGAAATGTAGGTACCCACCTTACGAGATGATAAACTTCGGTTAATTAGAGGATAATGTACCAAAGAAAAAAAAATTATGATAAATTTGAGGTTCATTACATATGGTATCAGAGAAAAATTTACAACACTGGGCCTGAACAGGACCACTGTAGTTCTTAGTATATATTCTATTTTAGATAAAAACTAATAAATCATGTGGTTACAAACATAAAACTTTCTCTGTTTTGGTGAATAAGTATGGCAGCTCAGGACAATGCAGAAAATAGGACGGAAGAAAATCCACAGCAAAGACCTCTTGGAGATACAAGGAAGAATAGTGACAGAAGCTCACCCAAAAAAGTGTTGGAAACAATGAAGAACCTGATTGTTGAGCTACAGATCTTTAAAGCCGACAATGAAAAATTGAAGAAAGCACAACAAGAACAACATAAGATAAACAAAGTTCTGTTGCGCAGTATAGTGACCAAGAAAAGCCCAAAAGATAATAATAACGATGAAGAAGTCAACAAGAGAGCCTCCAAGAACTCAGGGCCAGAAACAGAAAAAAAGACAGTTCATCTGAAGGAACACCTCCAACTAAGGATGGAACTAAAACGAACAGAAAAAGGAAACAAGTAGACCACCTTGAAGGAGAATTTAAAAAGACTAAACCCGCTATCTTTGATGGAGAATCCACGACAGGAGAAGAAGAATATGCATGGTTGTTGGACATCAAAAAGTATTTCCAAATATACAACTATTCCAACAACATGAAGGTCAGGATAGCCATCTACAATCTGAAAGGGAAGGCCAGTATTTGGTGGCAAGATCTGAAATTGGCCAAGGGCCTAAAGGAGAAATAGTTGGAATGGTTTGACTTTAAGAAGTATTTCAAGAAACAATACCTTTCTAAAAATTATTATGAAAGGAAGACGCAGGAATTTTATGAGTTACAACTCAGACAGATGATGATGGAGGACCTTATAAATAAATTTCTGGATCTACTAAGGTTTGTACCATACATCCGGGAGGATAAAGTAAAAATTCAGCGATTTCTAAGTTGTCTACCACAATCCTACAAGAACAAAATTGAGTTTGACAAACCCAAATCCTTAAGTGAAGTATTCAGAAAAGCATGAATGTGCTACGACCAGTATAAACAATGGGCAGAGTTTTCCAAATCCTGGAAGGATAAGAAACAAGATCGAATGAACCAGTGGAAGAAGGGGTACCGTCCAGCTCCTTATAGGAATACAACAAAGAGTTTTCTGAGAAAGTATTTTCACTCCAATCCTCCGAATACGCAAGGCAGTGGAAAACCGGTAAACCTGGGAACGAAGAGGTTTGGGGACAGCTCCCATGAGCCATTAAAGTGTTGGGAATGTGGAGAGCCTCATCTAAGGAGAAACTGCCCATGTTTGAGCTCAATAAACAAAAATCCTATTCATAACCTGCAATAAGCCTTGACAGTGGGAGATGTGGGCAGGAGCCTACATCGGATAAATGTAGCCATCGACGATCGACAAGCTGACCACCAGTCCTCGGTGGTAGAAATCGAAGGTAAAATCCATGACACTTGAATTTTTTTTTTGATTGACCCCGGAGCAACATTAAGTTATATTACTCCAAAGGTAATAGAGTCAAATAAACTTAAGAGACTGAAGCACGCAAAATCATAGCTTGTGCAACTAGCGACAGGTACAGAAAGGAATGTAATTGACTACATTTCAGATTTTGAGTTCATCCTAGATGTTCAAACTATAAGGACCGATCTGAACATCCTACCACTAGGATCTTACGATATGATTATTGGGATGGACTGGTTGGAATGACACAAAGCAATATTAAATTGTTATACAAAGATACTTAGCTATAAAGATGATTCTGGCACCACCAAGATAGCCCAAGGTATACCAAAACTGGTATGAGTCAGACAAATTTCAGCGATGCAACTAAAGAAATGTGTGAGAAAAGGATGTCAAGTTTATGCCATCCAAGTGACGAATCTAGCAGAAAAGAAGGATAAGCCAAAGTTGGAAGACTTTTCCATCCTATGTGATTTCAGAGACATGTTTGTGGATGAGATACCAGAATTACCCCCCAGAAGGGAAATAGACTTCTCCATAGATCTGTTACTCTGTTCTGCCCCTATCTCAAAGGCGCCTTACCGGATGAGTCTACCAGAACTGACAGAATTAAAAATACAATTACATGAATTGTTGGACAAAGAGTATATCAGACCAAGTGTTTCACCTTGGGGAGCACTAGTCCTCTTTGTGAAAAAGAAGGACGGTACTCTAAGATTATGTATCGATTATAGACAACGGAACAAAATGACTATTAAGAATAAATACGCCTTACCAAGGATAAATGATCTGTTCGATCAAGTAGGGGGGGGCAAGATCTTTTCAAAATTGGATTTATGATCCGGTTATCATCAAGTTCTGATAAAAGACGAGGACATAAAGAAAACAAAATTTCGGACAAGATATGGACACTATGAGTTTGTAGTCATACCTTTTGGACTCACTAACGCCCTAGCCACATTTATGTGCCTAATGAACAATGTTTTCAATGAGTAATTGGACAAGTTCATGGTAGTATTCATCGACGATATCCTGGTCTATTCAAAGATGGAGGAGGAACATGAGGAACACTTAAGAATAGTTCTGCAAACATTAATGAATCACACACTATATGCCAATTTCGACAACTGTGACTTTTTTCAGAAAGAAATACAATATCTTGGACATGTAATTTCAGCAGAGACCATTGTCATAGACCCGGAAAAGATGAAAGCCATTATGGAATGGCCAGTACCTAAAGATGTAGCGAATATACGGTCGTTCATGGGATTCACTGAATACTACCATAGGTTTATAGAAGGGTTTTCCAAGATAGCCTACCCTATCACATCATTACAAAAGAAAGGAACCAAGTTTAACTGGTCTGAGAAATCTCAAGACAACTTCAACAAACTAAAGGAATTATTGACAATGACACCCATATTGAAAGTAGCAGACCTAGATAAAGACTTCACCGTATGTGTCGATGCAAGTAAAGAAGGGTTAGGTGGTTTCATAACTTAGGAAGGACACATTATTTGTTATGAGTCCCGAAAATTAAAAGAACATGAGAAAAATTACGTCACTCGTGACTTAGAATTGGCAGCAGTAATACATGCCTTAAAGATGTGGTGACACTACATAATGGGTAGAATTTTCCTATTATTAACGGACAATAGCGGGGTGAAATATCTGTTTAACCAACTAGATCTTAACGCAAGGAAAGCAAGGTGGTTATCCTTCTTAAGCGAATTCAACTTCGAGGTTAGACATATCAAGGGAAAGGAAAACAAAGTAGCAGATGCTTTAAGTAGAAGAATCCATGGGTTATTTGAGATGAATATTAGCAGGGCAGAAAGTGATCTGGAAGAGAGAATAAGGACGATAGGTATTGATGACGAAAACTATACTAAAATAATGGAAGAATTACTGAACAATACCGCGAACTTAGATAAACCAGATCTAAGTATCGATGAGAAGGGACTGTTACGATTTAAAAACAGACTTTACATACCAGATTCAGCAGGGTTAAAATTAACAATCTTGGATGAAGTGCATAAGAAGCCGTATTTTGGCCACCCAGGTTACCAGAAAATGATAACAACACTTAGGAAACTATTTTATTGGCCTAATATGAAGGGAAAAACAGCAAAATACTTGCCTAGGTGCCAAGATTGTCAGAAGGTTAAGGCCAAGAACCAACATCCAGCCGGCCTCTTACAGCCATTACCAGTACTAGAATGGAAATGGGAGACTATATCACTCGACTTTATAACAGGTTTGCCTAAAACACAGAAACATAATGACTCTATCATGGTTGTAATCGATAAACTCAGTAAGTCTGCACACTTTATTCCTGTAAAGTCTACTTTTAAAGCTATAAACATTGCTGAAATATTCATGAAAGTAATCTTTAGACTGCATGGTATTCCTAAAATGGTGATTTCAGATAGAGACGTAAAATTCACATCCGCCTTTTGGAAGGAATTGTTTGCAGGGATCAATACCAACTTGAATTTCAGTACAAGTTATGATCCACAAATGGATGGAAAAATTGAAAGGAAAAACCAAATCATAGAGGATATGCTCTGCATGTACGTAAGAACAAAACCAAACAAGTGGGAGGATTATATACACTTGGTATAATTTTCATATAACAATGGGTACCAAACTTTAGCAAAGTTGAGCCCTTTCGAAGTATTGTACGAAAAAAAGTGTACGACTCCAATTAGTTGGGATAACCCAGCCGACAGACTCATGGTTGAACCAAAGATGCTCCAAGAAATGGAGAACATGGTAAGAAAGGTACAACAGAACTTGAAGAAGCACACGACAGATAGAAGAGCTATGGAGATCTGAAAAGAAGACACTTAGAGTTTCAAGTGGGAGACCATGTATATTTGAAGGTCAAAGACAGAAAAAGCTCATTGAAGCAGGGAAACTTTGCCAAGATGGCACCCAGGTTCTATGGGCCCTTCGAGATACTAGCTCGAATTGGACCCATAGCATATCAACTTGCACTGCCAACAAATCTAAGAATTCATAATGTATTTCATGTTTCTTTATTGAAAAAATGTGTTCACGCCCCTACTCATATGATTGATTGGAACTTGGTACAGGTGGAACCCGAAGGAGAATTCCAGGTGGAACCCCTATGCATTTTGGACTGGAGAGAAATAGTGCTTCGGAATAGAGTCGTCGCTCAGGTAAAGGTGCAATGGAGGCACTTTAGTCCTGAGGAGGCCACTTGGGAATTGGAGGGAGATTTGCGGAAATCTCATCCAATCTTGTTCCAAGAAAGGAATGAACACTAAGGACAATGTTTTATTGAAGGGTGAAAGGATGTGACATTCGCCAAAATAAAATATTTCGGAAATTTAAATTTCTGGGAAATTGTTTTGTTTTTGGTAAATTCGAATTTGGAATTTTTTTTCCATTTATGGAAATTCCGAATTTCGAATTTGTGAATTGTAATAAATTATTATGACTATTGGGAAGAACTCTGATTTGACCCAACTAACTATTTGACAATGACACTTGCTTAAAAAAAGAATATTTTATATTGATTGCAGGAAGACAAATGGAACAATCATGTTAAAAGTAGCTGACCATGACTCCATGAGTGGGGAACATGTTGGAACTACCCCTGGGATGATTTTTACAAGTGGAAAATTAGTGATTTGGCCATTGGCAGCCGCTAAAAATCAGGGATTTAGGAAGCTGCGAAAATTCCAAGGAAGGGAAAATAATTAGGCAAGTTACAAATAAGAATATGTGAGGAGGCAGGACACTGCTAAGTATGCTGGGAAAGAGTCTATTTTCTTTTTTTCACTTGTTTTTATGAACATTGGAAGGGTGTGAGACAAGGAGAAAAAGTGACTGAATTGAAGGACGGTGATGTAGATGGATTTCCAAGTTCACCCTTATGGACTCATGGTCAAGTTAGGGGGTGAATCAGGCAAGTAATCATGGCTTCTCGGTTCTATGGTTGGGAGGAACGTGGTTGTTCCATTTGTTTTCTCCACCAGTTTAGTACAGATATGTTACTCTAAACTCTATCTGTCTGAATGATTTTATATTGGATATACTATACATGTTATAGCTAAATAGAAAAGAGTTCTAGTATCTGTTTTAATTATCGTATAATTGTTGTAAGTCTTTCCGTATACCTAAATATTCAGTATTCTACCCTCTATTGGACGAATTGGTTATTGATATAGTGGGATCCTTAAAGATGGTATGAATGAAATAACCTAGACAAAGGCTGTTTGAATTCAGGAATAATCCAGTCCTCTTAATTATCGAATATGTATCAATGAACGAACAAAGCTATTATATGCATATATATGTTTCGAATTTTAAACATAATCGAATATGTATCAATGAACGAACAAATCTATTATATGCATATGTATGTTTCAAACTTTAAACAGAATTGAATATGTATCAATGAACGAACAAAGCTATTATATAGACATGTATATTTCAAACTTTAAACAGAATCGAATATGTATCAATGAACGAATAGAACCGATATATGAATATGTATATTCCATTCTATAATTTAATTCAAAAAAGGAAAATAGAATTCACTTATATAGTCTAAAACGATGAAGCATAGGGGAATGAACTTAATCTAGGGAGTAAGACTACCCTAAACAGGACGATTTAATCATGCTAGTATCATACTACAGGAAAGAAAATTAATGATTTCTCTGACACATCATTAATGTTTGACACTTCTTACATATTTTGTGGGTAGAGAGAACACAAGAATTTTATGGCTGTGGCATTTCCATTTAGAATAACTATCAAACAATTGCTTCTTATTTTACAGAAAGATTTTCCAAAAAAAATTCAGAGTAATGCAATCGATTCGGAGAATACAATCTATCGAAAGGACAAGAATTCTACAAAAAATAAACACAGAGATTTGGAATGTGAAACCCCGCCTCCGAACGATTCCTTTTGGGGTAAATTCCAAATAGACAGTTTTTGATAACAAGAGACTATCCATATAGTCATCAACAAAGTCCAGTAATGATGGCCATTATAACCGTTAAAGATTTTCCGAATATTTTTAAATCATAGAAGTAATGTACAGAACACCAAAGATAAGCTTTTTTCCCAAAATAGTTATTATCGTTCCTCCATTACTATGCTTAAAATATATAAGAATTTCCCAAACAAGTAATACTTAGAGTTGTCCGCCATTTCTAGTATTTGGGCTATCAATCCTTTCCTACATCAAGCTTGACTATGAATGTATCTATATATATTTATAGCCTTAAAGGGATCTTTAACAAAAACAAAACGGGATTTAACCCCCCTCAGACATTTGGCATAGGAAAGAGGTGCATAAAGTGATGTTACTTCTACCAGCAGAAAACTACGAACATAATCGTGACCTCCATTCTTGATTTAAGAAGTGAGTTGAGAGCCATTTTTTATGGAACCCGAGTACCTTTGTCACGTTGAGCAGAGGCTAGTACCTGCGTTGAGAAGTGGGCATCCCTGCATTCGGCCATCACAGGAAAATGTTAGTAAAGTACAGAATAAAACTTTAAATTATAAAATCGAATGTATAGTTTGAGTACCACAGCGATGCCGGACTACTTAACTTAAGGGCCGAAAACACCACGGCCTCCGACTGTCGTGCCTAGTTTTATAATTTGACCCTGGCTGAGGAGAGAATGATGCCTAGAAATTTTGGTGGGTACCTCATAACAAACAGAGTCCCACCATTAATACAAAGATACCCCTTTTGCCACAGAATTAAACAAATACTTAACAGAGGAAATAGCACAAGGAATCAAGAAGTTCAATCTTTTATAAACAAAAACCCTGTACGAACAAAAATGAAGAACGTAAGGAACGACATCATACATATAAACAATAGGCATTCTTGGGAAAGTACCCCAACTCGGTAAGAGATAAATTACTAGTAGACCACCACTATACTACAAATAAAATGCATCAAACACAGAGGAGGACAGATACGGTGGACCTTTTATTCCCTGGAATCTCTATATGACGTATGAATAAACCCTTTTTGTGCTACACATAAGTGACTCCCGAAAAAGTTACTAATCTCAGAGTAAAAAAAAAGGAACCAAAAGAATCCCACAGGACGCAAAATAGGGCTTTATGATCACGGTGGTATAGAGCAGTGACTCTCGGTCACAACGTCCTCTACAGTCGACATTAAAATGAAGGGAAACATTGCGTAGACTATGAACCTAATACATGAAGTAAATTATTTCATAACCCCCACAATGAACCCTCTGGTTTCGAACTTAAGATACAATAGTTCCATAGAATCTTACCAGGTAGTCAGATGTTTCTTTTAACTTCACCATTGATGGCCACAGAGGCGGTAGCACTTCCCTGTGGAAAAATGCATAATACAGAACCCTCCTCTTCGGAATAACTAGTGCAGGAATGAGACCGCCAAAACCTAAGATGGATGAGTACCACCCTTGACAGCCCGAGAAGTACAAGCCATGTGCTAGGGCAAGGTTGGTGCATCAGGATTGGGAAGAATAGGAGGATGAGGCATCGGGACTGAGGTTAGTAAGACCTAATTAATTCCAGGACAGAACCTTAACTCCTCCTGACAGGTACACCTACCTCCCTTAAAAGTTGAATATACAAAGTTAAACAATAGTAAAACCATGACTGTCCAGTGTAAATAATAGGTCGCTATACCTTTGTCTTTGAAGTGCTCCTTCCTTTACACCAATAGGACGAGTAAGGGTAGTTAGTTAGTTACACAATGATCAATGCAGGATGAGTCGGAGTTCAATTCGTTATGGTGGAGACAAATCGTATCATAACTAAAATGAAACCATCAGAGAAAACACATTGTTAACCACTCATAAATCACCATTAATAGCAGTAGCCAATTCCTAGTACGTATTGGATTTCTAATATCGATACAGCTAGGTAGGAGTACAAACAATTAATCCCAGGGTTATAAAATCACGTGCAAACTCCAATTAGCCTGACTCTCTTAATTAGGGAAACAAAAATTCAAATGCTAGCGTATGGGTGAATACATGTAAGTAATAATATATATATCGTAAGATATAGGAGTTAGAAAAATGCCTATATTTCGATGGAACCTATGTTATGTGTTAAGTTAGTATGACAAAGGGTTACTCCAAGACAAAAAGGGAAACGTAGGTACCCACCTTATGAGATGATAAACTTCAGTTAATTAGAGGATAATGTTGTAACACACTGTTTCCCCAAAATTTGTAATTAATCCTAATATAGGAATTACCATGCTAAAACATGATGAAAATGTGAATGTATGATGTGAATGGACCTTATGAAGAAGGTCGATGAATGTAAATAACATTATGAATTTATATTGCAGAACTGCTCAGAGGGGATGTGCTGAAAAGAGACCACGATGGCGGTGGAAGGCACATGGAAAGGTGGCGTTAACTTCCACCGAGGATTAATACCGTATTTGGACTCCACTGGCCCATAAAACCAAAAGCAGCTCGATGGCCCTGAATTAAATGTCTCGAAGGCTGGTAGGTACATGGTTTAATGAGGGATGGGAGGTAAACCTCCCATCCGTAGAGCCATCACGACTGACCAACATGAGGGAAATCATGCCACACGCAACCTCGCAAGAGGATAAGGCGTGGGGTGGAAGCGATTGGGGGAAAACGCGAGGGGAGAACTTTGGCGATATGCAGAGTGAGTGATAGCAGAGAGGAAGGATTGCAACCTTCACTCCTGGTCACTGGAAAATAGAGACATAGTCTCACAACATTATGGTCTCAGCTCAGGGGTGGCTAGTGGTAAATCTGCTAGGAGTCGCTAATCCTATGGTTGGGTGGAAACGAGCACCCCTCTCAACAGTTGCATAACCCCTGGTGTTACTTTTTGATAATTACTTTGCCTTTGGCATCTTGAAATATATGTATTCTGACATTTATGCTCATAAGCTGTGAAACTGTGAATGATTTCATTATAAGAATGTATGTATGGTGTTTTGATTAGTACGAGTAGTTGTATATTTGTATGGAAAGACAACGTATTATTTAGGTCCTCATGAATTTGTTATTTATGTGCATACTGATCTAATTCTAAATTCATGACTGGTTCTCGGGAGGACGACATCCTTACCAGCCTCAGGTAGTACCCTGGGTGAACCTCCCCATAGTGATACCCTCCTTGACAAGCCCATCGAGAAACAGGAAGGAGAAGGTGAAGGTGTGAGGCCTTAGTAACCCTGCATGAGGAGGAACGATCCACTTGAAAAACCCGAGATGGCAGTGTAAGGAGGAAATATAGCATCAACGAATGAAATCCCATCGGGGGATCTGTGATCACTCACGACTATCATATAGGAAGGAGAAGATGGAGTGTTAAGTGCCTTAACCATAAATAGGTGTTGATCGACGGAAAAGATTCTGTCGGGAGATCGGCGGTCACACCCGACCATTAGATCGATGGGAGAAAGTAGGGTGTTAAAAGCTTTCCCACTTGGTTTCTCTGTGTCTTCATGGGTAGCGAAGAAATTGGGATCGTAGATCCCCAGGGTCCATGGAAATATCTAGACCGTCGATTTTTCTATGTCCAAGGAGTCGTGGAAGAATGCATGGGTAGGAACCGATCTGAGCCATCACATTTCGGCTGAAAAACCAGACAGTCGTTGGATCTGCTAGGAGTTACCCGAGGGTTAAGACCTCAGTGTATAGGACCAAAAAACCCCGGAATAGATCTAATCCATCCGATTGACGGAGGCCACGTTCCATAAGATCTCCCGTTTCGGGAAACTAGGAGTCGAGAAATTTGGAGTCTTGTTGACAAGAGATCAGGAATTTCCATTGTGGAAATCTCGGGACGAATCTGGGCCATCCGATTGACGAAGGCTACGTGTCGTAAGATCTCCCATTTCGGGAAATTGGGAGTTGCGGAATCAGGATTCCTGTTGACAACAGATCGGGACGTTCCATTATGGAAACCCTGGGATAGATCTGGACCATCCGACTTAAGGAGGCTATGTGTCGAAAGATTACCCATATCGGGAAATCGAGAAATCGGGAATCAGGGATTCGGGAGAGTTCCGTGACGAGAGGTCGGACTCTCGCCTTGATAAATCCCGACCTATAATAGGGAGATGTTAGCATGTGGTTAAATCCTGATGAACAGACGAGATTCCTTCAGGGAATCTCAGGGTCTGTAATGACTGTCAGATGTGAGGAAGAGAGGCCGGCTTTAATATGGGGCGCAAATGTGGATTAAGGTAAGTAGCGAGAATATTTGGATGGCCAGAGTCCACCCACCCAGATCTACAGCTGAGTATTCATTCCAGATCCCCCTTGCCATTCTGCCTTTAATGGGGGGGGGTCAGGAATGGTATGGTGTGTAAAGTGGGGCCCCCCTCCTGTCATGTAGAATACCATGTCATGTTTCCCTCTCTGCCACCTGTACTCCACTTAACCGTGTGATGGGTCATGTTCTCATTGGTGGTTCTCTAGCCCTGTTGGGATCTGTTCCCATTTGCTATTCACTAGCCCTGTTGGGATTAAGCGGTTGCAGAGTCGAATGATTCAACATTCCTGTGGATCCAAGTCATGAAATATCAAGAGGTGCCATGATTATTTGACCTAGGATCATGTCCTACGGTCACATGGGAGCCGACAGAGAAAGAGCTATCTTACGCTAGGCTTCCATAGATATTTTGGGTCTCTGAATCGGTAGAAAACAACGAAAAATCATGACAATGGTAATAGGTATGTGACAAAGTGGTATCTGAGCATGGTTACAACACTTGTCCTGATTGGGCTCAGGTACGAGCCGCGTTAGAAGATATTTTTATTTGCATTTTCTCTTTAAGGAGAAGGATTCCAAAATTAGGCTATAATATGGAAATTTCTATAACCCTCTGTTAAGAAGGTAACTACTCTCATAGGAGTAGGGACGCACTAATCATTATTACTGATAAGATCTAAGTGCCAATAAAAGAGGTGGAATAAATTATGCTATGAAGCTGCACGATCCAGATAAGGGACATGAACTGAGTTGTTCTGATTTAGCGTAACGATGGTTACCAACTAAAGCAGGTAGAGTCTCTTGCGATTAAGATGGCTGGTTAGGTAAGGATTAATACCCAAAGGAAGAACCCCTTCATGGTTTGGGAAATCTGGTAAGGACTGGTAGGATCCTTATAAAGTTATGACCACTGTATTATTAAGAAACTAAACCCTGAGCATATAATTCATCATGAATGAGAGGACTAGTGAAAATATGTAAGGTTAGATTTACCTAACCTATAATGGTTAGAATCGACATTGAGGATAACCTGTTTGAGGAGTCCTTTGGGACTGTTGCTAATTCCCAAGAGTGACCCTTGTTGGTTGTTTCCATAAAGAGAGGGTAACACCCTTATGAGTTAGGACTATGAGATTAGTCCTGTAAGTAACTTAAAAATATTAGAAGATGTAGCAGGAGAAATCCTTCAGAAAAGAATTTTTAAGATTGGATGGGATCTAGAGTCAAGATCCATTCAGAAAGAACCGAAACGTTTCGGGTTGTTCGATATCGGGAAGTAGCACACTGGTTAGTTGCAAGGAGATACTAGAATTTTTCAATACCAAAAGGCTTGGGAGAAGCAATGAGAAATGCGCGAAAATATCATAGCCGATGATCAAGGAGCGAATCGGACCATTGATCGTCGAGAGAAAATTTCACAATTATGGAGATCGAAGGATTCGGGGTTTTCCATAATAGAAGTCTCGAAGCCGTGAAATGCGAAATTGTGACATAATCACGACTGTCGGTTGGAAATTCGTTGGTGACCGTTAGACCAAATTAATCAGTGGGGAAGATAAGGTTGATAACCTCTCATCACTCATAAGCTCAGGAGGAATAATATCCATTAGATCAGAATCAACGAGAGTCGTTTATCTAGAGCTTCGAGGTTTCATCTATGGTGAAAATGGAAGTGTAGAATTCCCAAAGTCGCGCCAGGTAAATCAACGAGTTAATCAGGAGCGATGATTGTCGGAGAGATCTGGACCGTGGGATCCAGACTTGTCGGCCCGCATAGAATAGAAGTTTGGGAAATGGTGGAGCATTGTCCACGGATTCGCCGAAATACGGGATCCTGGCACGTGTATGAGAATTGACCCCAGATTCCGAGTGAAGGGTCATGTAGATGAAAGAGCTAAGAAAACCTTATCCTTGGTCTTTCGGGTTTTCGAATTTCGAGAATCAAGGAAACAAAATTCCTTGCAATGGGAATTCCGAAATAGCGAAATGCGAAGCGCCTTTTAAATTTGGATCGTGGTCACCATCGGTGGTTGCGTGAGGAAAGGGTGTAAGTCATTAGGATGAATAGTACATGAGTTTAATACACCGAGGAGATTCCTATTAAGAAGCCTAATACTCATACCAGGGAGGTATGAATGATATATAAAACGTGCAAGTAATGTGCATGTATGATGTAAGAGTATAAGTATACTAAAGGCCTGACATGATGGTCATGATGAGTGAAACGTGAGGCAAGAATTACACTTGCCAAAATTGAATGAATACCATGAATGCATGGTTGAATCCGTTCTGAAGAGTCGTGAAGGATCTATCTTGACGGATATCTTAAAGGGAATGTACTCCATATCCCCAGGAAAATCCAGTACAATTAAAGGAAAGAGTAAATGAGCAAGGATGCTCTGTTGTCATGATAAGAGGCAAATGTTTATGCCTTTGCAGATCACATGAGAAGGATGGTGACCAATCCTGAGATGACTGATTTTAAAAATAGAAATGTATGTAGGCTATGAAGTATATCTATGATAGCTACATGCAAGCTTAGGATTTTGGAAGTGGTTAAGAACATCATAGACGTAAATTAACAAAGATGCATGTTTATATTCCTTAAGGGGAATATTTGGTAGACCACAAAAAGGAAAACTCAAGGCTGAGTCCATCACAGTGGTAATGGATCTGCAACGAGGAAGTTGCATGCTGAAGGAGTTCCCGGTGGAGGAACTGTATAAGGTCTATGTCAGAGGAACATAGTCACAACCCTGATAATTGTTGAAGGATTGGACAATGGGCTGCAAGGCTTATCCATGTATAAGAATCCTGGATTACATTTTTGGAAGAATCATGTAAGTAATAGAAGACTAATAAATGAATATTGACCATTCTGATAACCTAATGGAAGTGTGTAGGATGCACACATTCCTGATTCATTATGAGCAGATAGTTTCTATTAAAGCATGTTGAAGTATCCTGAGAGTTAGGATGGGCCTAAACCAGGGCTGCTCAGAAAAAGAGTAGTTGTGGAAACCAGTTTGGTTGATAAGAGGCCAATAAACCCCTGAGTATAATTAACTGAATAATTGGGTACGTTTAATTGATACGACTTGGTTGAAGCTGTGATTAAGGAAAGGAAGTGAGACCTTAGAGATAACTTGACTGGGATGAAAATCCCCGGGTGATGAAGAAAGAATTGGAGGAAAGGGAGAGTCCTCAATTCTTTTCTTGTCGTGCATTACATTTCTATGGGATGAGGAAGCCAGTACATTGATGAACGAAAATGTGTTGACACTTGTTGGTGACGGAAGTCGCTCTTGGATTGCTTGCAGGAGGAGAGCCCGACACCCATCAGTTTTTATGTCACGATAGTTTTAATGGGTGATCAAATGGGTAGAGACTTGGGCAGATATCGCTCTAACTCAGGAACTAAGTCTGGTATGTAAGGAACAAAGGAGGTCTTGATCTAACTTTAGTCAATGAGTTGATTAAAAGATGATCAGGTGGAAGACTTGGTAAGAAGAGTGAGCAAACTGCCTAGGGAAACAGGCTTTTCAGCAGTTTGCAGAAGAAAGACTCTAAATGCAAGATCCTCTTGGTTCGGGGTCTCAAGAAACTAAAAGGGGGACTTGACTGGATTCTCCAATTCCAAGTTGCTCAGCGCTAAGAAAATCACAAGGACCGATTAGAAACAATGCAACTGTTACAGTGATCCAATCTACATCATCCTATAACAGTTACAACTCGACTGGATTCTCCAATTTTGGGCTGCTCTAACACAGTGTAAACAAAGACGTGAAAGAAACTGACATCCATAAGGAAAGAAGTCTCAAGAGTCCATGCATAACTAGAATAATGGTGCTTCATTAAAGCTTTACACCCGGGAGCCTCGCTCAACCATTGATACTTACAAAAATGGCGAAAACGCCTACATATACTAAAAAACAACCACAACAGAAAAAACAAGACGCTGCATTAAAAACATTGCATCTGCATGTCTTCTAACAGTCTGTGCATGCAGACTCTGGCCGATCGTGCACCCAAGACATGGTGTCCCCTCGGCCAAATTCGGACGACTATTCTTTGTCAGGCGCCACCTTAACTGCACATGGCTCCTGCAAGGGAAGTAGTTGAGCCATTAAGAGCTGAGCTAGTGTGTGCGTACCTCCTTGGAGAGTCGAGGACTCGGCGTGGCTTCCATGAAAAGAACCAGTACAGAGGACCTTCTCGGGTAGACTTTCATCTGAAACATCCATACTTTGCAATTAATGAGTGAGGCGAGGTTTCAACCACCCTCTCTCTTCTTCATTCGTACCCAGCAGGTACCGAGATTTAGATAACGTCGAATCGGCGTCTAGAGAACACAGTGCCCCCCCTATGAAACTCAATTTAGTGCTTTTGGCCTCCCTTTTGTACAACACTTTCTACTTTCTCCAGTGACCACGGGCCGTGACCCTACGCCTACCTTCAAAGGTGCTTTCGGCGTTTGTGAGAGAGCTATTCCTTATGCTTCGAAGTTGCGATGGGTGAAAAGGCGAAGAACCTAATCGCACGCCACGTGTTCCTCTAGGATGAATGGATAAGATCACTCTCGGTGCTTTGGGGCCCATATTGTCAAATGATAAACATTAGTGCCCCTCCTTTAGGCCTGATCCTCTGTGACCGAGTGCCAAAACGATGGGCCTAATTCTGGGCACTTTCTTCATTTTGGGATTCGAGGTTTCGAGAAGTGAAATGATGAGGAGCGCTTACCCCTCGAACTCCCGAATGCCGATGTGACACGAATGTGTGTCGTGCGTGCTTCAGATGAAAGACCCAGATAGTATTCGTTATTATAAAGGGGGCTGCCCCAATTTACAGGGTCGCTTGATTTTAAGCCTGAAATGGACTTCTTCTGTGAGCTACGCTAGACGCTTATGGCTATGGCCCTTGAATAAAACACATCCAACCTGTTTTCAAACCCCACTTCTATGCGTTTACACCAGAGGCCTAAAATAAGAGAGGAGAATACCCCTATACAAGAAATGTTGCTAACATTAGGCTCCATGGGGGATAGAGTCATCCATGTGATGCTCTAAGAACTCATTTTGTAGTTTCAGTGCATTGCTGTTGGGCTATGGAGTCAAGCTCAAAACATCCCCTGCTGAAAATACAGGCCTAAAATTAAAAGTAAAACAAAACAAGATACATGCTCAAAATAGCTTATTTATGTACAGTCCTAAACTATCAGAATCCTTTACATGGGGCTAGGTGAAAGCAAATTTCCACCATAGCCATTCAAGCAGCTTCTTGAATAAAAGATCCTTCCTTCTGTCGATGATGGATAACAGACAATGTAACCAGGAGATCAGAATGGTTACATCCTTTGATTCATCTTCAAGGGTTGTTGTGAAGATGAAGGTGGGTGGCTCTAAGGCATAGAGGAAATGCCACTCTATGTACTTGCTGAAAGGGTCATAGAATGAGTGGCGAATTCTAGAAAATGGGCGACAGCCAGCCTCCTCTGCTACACAGTTGTTCACATGTGGCTGAATATGTCTGATAAGCACATGTTGGTGGACAACTAATGTAGGCTCATTGCTCTCAGGCGGTGGCTGCTTGCTGACTGGCTCTGGACAGGAAATATTCTTCTCCTTTGGTTCTTTCTCCTCTTTTGGTTGGCTCTCCCCTGGGTCAGATTCGTATTCATCATAAATAGGGACCATCGGATGGATCTGCTTGCTTTCATGTCGAGCAACGTCTTCATAGTGATGAAATGTAGGATAATCTTGTTGCTCATCATCACTATAATATTTATCAAAAAGGGGTTGACCTTCATTTCTATATTCCTCCTCCAGAATAGTGATCCCGTCAAAAATATTTGTTTCAGGGACAATGGTATCTGTTGCTTCTGGTTGTTCATACATAATTTTTTTCTCTTTAATCCCAGGTAAGAATATATCATGAGAAACCCCTTGAAGGAAAAGAGAAAAATCCTCCTCCACAACCATCTCTTCTTTAAAAACGGGGAGGTCTTTGTCATCATAAGCAGGACAGCTAGGAACATCTGCTTCAACCTGATACCTAGGTGATCCATCTACTATAGACCACATTTGCCCCATAAACTCGCAATTTCCACAAGAGGCATGTTGATCGTTATGAACATATAAAAGAATAGAGGCATCTGATATGATGTCAGATGCTTCCGTTCTAGGGATAACAAAATTAATATCATTCAACACCTCTATATTTTCATGGAAAATGCTTTCCTCCACAGTAAAATCTTCATCATGGACCTGGTCTTCAGGGCCAGCAGAGGCTTATTGAAGCGAAGAAAACTGCTCACAACAGTTTTCATACAAACAATCAGCTGGAAAATAATCTTTACAAAATGAATTGAAAGCCGTATGAAAACCTGTTAAAGAGTAGATGCTTGCAGCGAGAAGAGATAGACACCATTCAAGAGAAGCTCCCTTCAATGAATACCTGAAGAGCTTAATATGGACATCTTCATGCATGATATTAAGTTGACGAATAACCTCATGAAAGTCCAGTAAATGCTCAGCTGGTACCTCCCAACTCTTTGCATGAAATTTAGGGAGGAAATTTTCCCATATGTCTCTATCAGGAAGTGCATTAGGAAAACCAACTATTTGAGAAAATTCATAGAAAGAAAACCTTTCAGCAAGAATTTTCTCCATATCGAACCAGTGGAGTCGCCAGGTGAAAGATGCGCAGCTTCAAATGTGCCTGGTCCTTGTTCACCATCAAAGGCCAGATCTTAACGTTGTCGTTACTCCAGGAAGCTTCTCAGGATGAGAAAGAAGCCGTTGAAACCTTCTCAAGAAAGCTCCTCTGGGTTATCTTTCAGGTGTGCCAATAGTAGCCACAGCTGAAACAATGAAGTGGAAACAATGGAGTCACCACAGTGGAGTCGCCAGGTGCACAGTAGCAATCTTGATAATTCTGATATCTGATGCACCTTCAGAATCAGTTAATCATTGTCGTTCAATCTCAGGGAAAATTTTCAACTTCATCCCCGACAACGGCGCCAGAAATGTTGGCGACGAAAGTCGCTCCTGGATTGCTTGCAAGAGAAGAGCCCAACACCCATCAGTTTTTATGTCACGATAGTTTTAATGGGTGATCAAATGGGTAGAGACTCGAGAAGATATCGCTCCAACTTGAGAACTGAGTCTAGTATGTAAGGAACAAAGGAGGTCTTGATCTAACTTCGGTCAGTGAGTTGATTAAAAGATGAGTAGGTGGAAGACTTGGTAAGAAGAGTGAGAAAAATACCTCGGGCAACAGGCTTTTCAGCAGTTTGCAGAAGAAAGACTATGAATGCAAGATCCTCTTGGTTTAGGGTCTCAAGAAACTGAAAGGGGGACTTGACTGGATTCTCCAATTCCAAGTCGCTCAGTGATAAGAAAATCACAAGGACCGATTAGAAACAATGCAACTGTTATAGTGATCCAATCTACATCATCCTATAACAGTTACAACTCGACTGGATTCTCCAATTCCGAGCTGCTCTAACATAGTGTAAACAAAGACGTGAAAGAAACTGACATCCATAAGGCAAGAAGTCTCAAGAGTCCATGCATAACTAGAATAAAAATGATTCATTAAATCTTTACAACTGGGAGCCTCGCTCAACCATCGATACTTACAAAAATGGTGAAAACACCTACATATACTCAAAAACAACCACAACAAAAAAAACAAGACGCTGCATTAAAAACATTGCGTCTGCATGTCTTCTAACAATCTGCACATGGAGACTCTGGCCGATCGTTCACCCAAGACTTGGTGTCCCCTCGACCCAATTCGGACGGCTATTCTTTGTCAGACGCCACCTTAACTGTGCATGGCTCCTGCAAGGGAAGTAGTTGAGCCATTAAGAGTCGAGCTAGCATGTGCAGATCTCCTTGGCGAGTCGAGGAATCGGCGTGGATTCCATGAAAAGAACCAGTACAAAGGACCTTCTCGGGTAGACTTTCAGCCAGAACATCCATACTTTGCAATTAATGAGTGAGGTGAGGTTTCAACCACCCTCTATCTTCTTCATTTGTACCCAGTAGGTACCGGGATTTAGATCATGTTGAATCGGCGTCTAGAGAACACAGTACCCCCCCTTTGAAACTCAATTCGGTGCTTTTGGCCTCCCTTTTGTACATCCCTTTCTACTTTCTCGAGCAACCACGGGCCGTGACCCTACGCCTACCTTCAAAGGTGCTTTCGGCATTTGTGAGAGAGTTGTTCCTTATGCTTCGAAGTCACGATGGGAGAAAAGGCAGAGAACCTAATTGCGCGCCACGCGTTTCTCCAGGATGAATGGCTAAGATCACTCTCGGTGATTTGGGGCTCGTCTTGTCAAATGATAAACATTAGTGCCCCTCCTTTAAGCCTGCTCCTCTGTGACCAGGCGCCAAAACCATGGGCCTAATTCTGGGTGCTTTCATCGTTTCGGGATTTTAGGTTTCGAGAAGTGAAATGACGAGAAGCGCTTACCCCTTGAACTCTCGAATGCCAACGTGACACGGAGGTGCGTCGCGCGTCCTTCAGATGAACGACCTAGATAGTATTCATTATTATAAAGGGGGCTTCCCCCATTTATAGGCTCGCTTGATTTTAAGCCCGAAATGGACTTCTTCTGTGAGCTACGCTCGACACTTATGGTTGCGACCCTTGAATAAAACACATCCGACCGGTTTTCAAACCCCACTTCTATGCGTTTACACTAGAGGCCTAAAATCAGAGAGGAGAATACCCCTATACACGAAATGTTGCTAACAACACCATAGTAATGATGGTTGTAATGTTGTGAAAACAATTGAGAACCCTTATGTTACACTCATGAAAAACATTAAAGATAATTTGATGAAGTGCATACAAATATGCTAGACATGCCTGAAAATGTTTTTTTTTTAATAATTAAATTCTATGATATTTTCATTTTGATTTCATGACGATTAATATGCCTATGGTGTATGTCATGTGTAGAAAGTAATAATATTGGAACTATTGAGGAAGACAGTTGCCAATAATGAATGATCTCAAACAGAGGGTGACCATGGAAAGGCTGCAGTCGAAAGGTTGTTGACGGGACTGTGGAAATCCTACTAAAGTACTATTGATAAGTTAGAGGACATAGAAAGGGTGCAAGCAGCCAAGAACAGGTATAAAGGTATTCGTGCCTGTGTGGCACAGGGTATGAAGGGATTTGGTAAGAACCCCTTCCGAAATATTTATTATTGCATGTTATACCTGAAAAATTGAAAGGGCAGTTGTATCCCTTGGATACCCGAGTAGGGTATAATTCGGGGAGGATGACCTGAATAATGGAGGCACGAACCTCTGGTACTAAAAGACCGATTGTAACCTTCGCAATAATTCATGAAATGATATGTCATGAACACATGGACTAGTCAAGGAATGATTGGAAACAAAAGTGCTCATAGATAACATGTTGCTTGGAATTACTTCCAGGAAATGCATATTTGCATAAAAGACAAACAATGGATTCCTCATTGAGGAAGGAAGACCCTCCAACATTTTTACTCACAAGGTATAGGTGTTAGAGAAAATCAAATATGGGTGGCCATGAGTGTTGGCACCCTGAATATTAATGAAGGCATAATGTGTGGAAGCATTCATGCGAAACTTTTAAGTTTAATATGTACTAATTTGGGGTCGTGATCGACCTATAGCAAGGATCGTGAATCCTGTTTTAATAATGAATAAAAAACGATTGAAACCATATGAGGAAAAGGTAGGTTAAATCCCAACACCCCATGACCCAGAACCGGTCCTAAAGTGTGATGAACTTGAAATCAATGCAAGAATGCATTGGGTATGAATGTGGCCATGGATAGTGACACATTTATTGAAACCCTTTGAAATGTTGAATTACGTTTGAATATATATATATATATATATATATATATATATATATATATATATATATATATATATATATANGAGGAATGAATTGCAGGAAGCAGAGGGTCATGGATATGGTAGTAAGGTAAGTCCATAGGAAAGACCGATTGCCTGTTGGGCCAAACTGCAAGGAATGGTATTTTCTTTTTGAAGAAGTAATTTAATCATTAAGTATGCATAATTCTGAGATTGTTATGATGATGTAGTAAAGGTTCAATAAAATGTATATGCATGGAAAAGCTAACAAGTTGTTTGGCCAATTGAAGTTGAAATTGAAGGAAGCAAAAGGGGTCTTGGATATGGCAGCATTGTAAGCCCATAATGAAGTCCAATTGCCTGCTGAGCCAAACCATTATGGGAAGGAAAGTCCCATAATTATGAAATTGGTTCCTGTGCGGAACAAATATGAAAACAAATTGTGAGAATGGACAAATCTGTGGGTGACACATTTGCAAATAAAATTAAAAAAAAAAAATATTTAGAATTGATAATGATGTCTCATGAATTTTGTATACCTGTGATACAGGTGAGAAGAAAAGACATGTTCAGAAAGGAACAATTGAAGGCTGTCAAAACTGAAGGTGATGAACATGACTACTACTAAGCCATGAAAACCCCTGTGATGAGTCATGATCGCCTGAAACAAAATTGTGTTGAGGTAACACCAGCTGGAGGGATGCCTCGGCAGGACAAGTCCGAGGGACGCCTCGACTGTAAGACTCGATAGAGTCTCTAAAAATATTTATGTGTGAGAAAACCTTGGTAGGGCAAGATGGATCGTCCGGGGGACTGTATAACAGTGAAGGGGATGCATGAGCCTGGGCCTGAAGGGTGAGTGACCGCAAGGAAGAGGAGACCTTAATAATTTTTGAAAACTATTGGGATAATGCACACAATGGGTAGTTTCCCATGCGGGGAAAAACCTTGGAAAGAAAGATGAAATTATGATGTCTTTTGTGAGCTATCGAATTGGAATTATGCATCCAATGGGTACGTCAAGGAGGACTATGAGAATGGATAACAAAATTACCATGTGGATACAGATCCACGAACTGAACATATAAGTATTGTGCTAAGAATATGAAATTTTCTTTTTCTTTTGAAATTTGAACATCAGTAAGATGTTTTTGCACAAAATTGTGAATTAATGTGCTTGTTGTCCAGGAATTATTGAAGGAAGATGACGAAGATCAAGACTTATGAAGTGACCGAATAAGAAAGGCATGACATGTGTTTTGAGAAAGAACACCGAGGACAGTGTTCCTTTAAGGGGGAGGGAATTGTAACACCCTGTTTCCCACAAATTTGTAATTAATCCTAATATAGGAATTACCATGCTAAATCATGATGAAAATGTGAATGTATGATGTGAATGGACCTTATGAAGAAGGTCGATGAATGTAAATAACATTATGAATTTATATTTCAGAACTGCTGAGAGGGGATGTGTTGAAAAGAGACCACCATGGTGGTGGAAGGCACCTGGAAAGGTGGCGTTAACTTCCACTGAGGATTAATACCGTATTTGGACTCCACTGGCCAGGAGAACCAAAAGCGGCTCGCTGGCCCTTAATTAAATGTCTCGCAGGCTGGTAGTTAGATGGTTTAATGAGGGATGGGAGGTAAACCGCCCATCTGTAGAGCCATCACGACTGACCAGCATGAGGGAAATCACGCCACACACAACCTTGCAAGAGGATAAGGCGTGGGGTGGAAGAGATTGGGGGCAGACGCGAGGGGATAAATCTAGTGATATGCAGAGTGAGTGATAGCAGAGAGGAAGGATTGAAACCTTCGCTCCTAGTCACTAGAAAACAGAGATGCAGTGTCACATCATCATGGTCTCAGCTCAGGGGTGGCTAGTGGTAAATCTGTTGGGAGTCTCTAAGCCTACAGTTGGGTGGAAACGAGCACCCGTATCAGTAGCTGCATAACCCCTGGTGTTACTTTCTGATCAGTGCTTTGCCTTTTGCATCTTGAAATATATATATTCTGACATTTATGCTCATAAGTTGTGAAACTGTGAATGATTTCATGATAAGAATGTTTGTATGGTGTTTTGATCAGTACAAGTAGTTGTATATTTGTATGGAAATACTACGTATGGTTTAGGTCCTCATGAATTCGTTATTTATGTGCATATTAATCTAATTTTGAATTCACGACTGGTTCTTGGGAGGATGACATCCTTACCAGCCTCAGGTAGTACCCAGGGTGAACCTCCCCATAGGGATACCCTCCTTGACAAGCCCATCGAGAACCGGGAAGGAGAAGGTGAAGGTGTAAGGCCTTAGTAACCCTGCATGAGGAGGAACGATCCTCTTGAAAAATCCGATATGGAAATGTAAGGAGGAAGTATAGCATTGACGGATGAAATCTCGTCGGGAGATCTATGGTCACTCATGATTGTCAGATCGGAAGGATAAGATGGAGTGTTAAGTGCCTTAACCATAAATAGGTGTTGATCGACAGATGAGATTCCGTCGGGAGATCGACAGTCACACCTGACCGTTAGATCGATGGGAGAAAGTAGGGTGTTAAAAGATTTCCCACTTGGTTTCTCTGTGTCTTTGTGGGTAGCGAAAAAATTGGGATCGTAGATCCCCAGGGTCCATGGAAATATCTGGACCGTCGATTTGTCTACGTCCAAGGAGTTGTGGAATAATGCATGGGTAGGAATCGATCTGAGCCGTCAGATTTTGGCTGAAAAACCCAACAGTCGTTGGATCTGCCAGGATTTACCCGAGGGTTAAGACCTCAGTCTATAGGGGCGAAAAACCCCAGAATAGATCTAAGTCGTTCGATTGACGGAGGCCATGTGCCGTAATATCTCCCGTTTAGGGAAACTGGGAGTCGGGAAATCGGGAGTCCTGTTGACAAGAGATCGGGACATTCCATTGTGGAAATCCTAGGATGGATCTGGGTCGTCTGATTGACGAAGGCGACGTGTCTTAAGATCTCCCATTTCAGGAAATCAGGAGTCGCGGAATCGGGATTCCTGTTGACAAGAGATCGGTACTTTCCATTATGGAAACCCCGGGATAGATCTGGACCATCCGACTTAAGGAGGCTACGTGTCGAAAGATTACCCATATCGAGAAATCGGGAATCATGGATTCGGGAGAGTTCTGTGACGAGAGGTCGGGCTCTTGCCTTGATAAATCCCAACCTATAATATGGAGATGTTAGCATGTGGTTAAATCCTGATGAACAGACGAGATTACTTCGGGGAATATCAGGGTCTGTAATGACCGTCAGATGTGAGGAAGAGAGGTTGGCTTTAAGCTAGGGCACAAATGCAGATTAAGGTAAGTAGCGAGCAGATCTGGACGACCAGAGTCCACATGCCCAGATCTACGGCTGAGGATTCATTTCGGAGCCCCCTTTCCATTCTGCCTTTAATGGGGGGGGGGTCCAGAATGGTATGGTGTGTAAAGTGGGGCCCCCATCCTGTCATGTTGACTACCGTGCCACATTTCCCTCTCTGCTACCTATACTCCACTTAACTGCGTGACGGGCCCCATTCTCATTGGCGGTTCTCTAGCCCTGTTCGGATCTGTTCCCATTTTCTATTCGCTAGCCTTGTCGGGATTCGACAGTTGCAGAGTCGAATGATTTGACATTCCTGTAGTGCCAAGTCGCGAAATATCAAGAGGCGCCATGATTATTTGACCTGGGATCATGACCTATGGTCACATGGGAGACGACAGAGAAAGAGCTAGCTTACGCTAGGCCTCCATAGATATTTTGGGGATTTGAATCGGCAGAGAACAACGAAAAAATCATGATAGTGGTAATGGGTATGTGAGAAATGTACCAAAGAGATTTTCTTTTTATGATAAATTTGAGGTTCATTACAGACTTGGTGTTTTTTCCAACAACCAAGGAAAAGCTTATGCACTTTGGAAAGGATTGAAAATTGGCCATGTTGGAACCCTAAGTAGCTTCCCTAGCCTAGCTTGTGTTGGCCATGTTTGGAAATCCTTGCTTTGGTTTCCTTCGAAGTGTCAGGCATCCTATCATCAAAATTTTCAAGTATGTTATATATAACCACACTTTTATTTAGATCTAAAGAAAAATAAAGCTGGTATTGAATTAAAAAAATTGTAATTTACCTTGGTGTACCAGTTATTTGTTCTCTTGATTTTTTGAAAATCTTATCTTTTTCATCATCAATGATCGCCTTCCACTCCCTCTCTGGAATTGAGGGAGGATGCTCATACCTAGGATTTCATGCCAAGCTTCGTCTATAACATCCCACATATATTTTAAATATTCACCCTCTACAGATGTGACTGTTTTTTATTGGACCTGTCTACACCAAAGAGGCCTTCAAGATAATTCATAAGTTCCTTTTTGAGGTTGGAATTCTGGAAATTCCACCTCATGCGTAAGTTTTCCCCAAAAATAAACAAGGTATTTCTCTCTAGGTGCCTATAAAAAGGGTCATTTGCTACACACAAATATATATGATCATTAATTTAAAATTAATAATCTAGATGATTTATGTATGAGGACAACATTAAATGACTAAAATATGAGTTAAAACTACCTGGGAGTCTTGATTGTTTTAATGGAAGTCCATTATCATCGACCAAAATGTGCACGGAAGGGTCCCCGTGCTTGTCACATGTCTAGCTCCAGGAAATGCAACCATCTCAACCACATCACTATGATCCTCATCTCTGCCACCATCTCTAGACTCTGATCGAGGTGTGGATGCCTGGCGATGCGTGTCATGGATCCTATATAAATTAGGTGTGGAATATGGAGAAGTAAATAGTGCTCTAGTAGTTGTATGACCACCTGCATAAGGACTCTATAGCATCTCTGTAGCACCACTACTACCAACACCGGGTTGAACAGGATCCAAAAATTCATTTCCAAAAAAGAAAATGTATTTTTGTGACATAATGTAAACATAGTTACCAACTTAACGAGAACTCTACAGAGTCTCGTTTTTGGGGGGGTCAGGTTTTTTACCCCATTTTTTAAAATGGTGCTACTGGTAGAACCCCCCTCCATTTTTAGGTGGTTTTTTAATATTTTGAATTTTCTGATACATAATGTTTCCACTTTTTTTTTTAAATGCTTGTTTTTTCAATTATTTTCAATTTTTTTAAATTTTGTTATCAACAGTGTTTTTAGTCATTTTCCATGCTTCTCTCAATCTTAAAATATTTTTTACCATTTAAATTTATGAAAATACGAATTTTCATCTCCTCAATTAATTTATGGTTCCATATTTTTTTAAATATAGTGGAAAATATCATTTTTAACACATTTTTTAAGTTTTCTTTAAAAGATAAAAAATCATTGTAGTTAAATAAAACTATTTTAAAACATTTAGCAGAAAAATAAAAGAGTTTAAAACGCCTAAAATTACTAAATTTAATACAAAATAAAAAAATAAAAAAAAACTTAAAACAACATAAAATAAAAAAAATAAAATTATTAAAAAAATCAAAATTAATCAAAATTAAAAAGAAAAACATAATATATAATTATATATATATATATATATAATAATAATAATAATAATAATAATAATAATAATAATAATAATAATAATCTATTTTTAAGCACACCAAATTGGTGTATGGGACCCCCTTGTTTGTGGGACAAGGGACCCACCTCCGCCCAGCGATTTGACTGGTAAAGTCTACGAAGGTATACATACCCTACCCCCCTTTGGATTTGAACCTGTGAACTGGGCCTAGCCCCCTGCGCGGGCAAGGGCCAGGGCCCTTGGGATCGGGCCTCAACCCCCCACATGGGCAAGGGCCAGGTCCCATGGGAGAATGAAGACATATCAATTATTATTATACAATAATTGAATAGTTATATTCATTAGTTTTGTTGAGTTTTGTTTGTTGGAGGACCAACGACAATGCCCCAGCCCGCCGACATTGCCCCAACCCCCCGCGCATCGTCGTCAGTCCTCCAGCCAACAAAACTCAACAAAATCAATGAATATAACTATTCAATTATTATATAATAATAATTGATATGTCTTCATTGATCTTTATTATTATTTGTTAATTAATGCCCTATTTTTGGACGTCATTTTTAAAATTTGGAAAAATATTTATATTTGGTAAAGAGTAATTGTTTTTAAAACAAATTTTTCAAATAATTATTTCTCCTTTTAATTATTTTGATTTTCACTTTATGAAATTTTGAATTTCTTTTTAATATTATGTAAATTTTATTTAAAGTAATGTTATGAATACATTAAATTTCACTTAGAATTACAACAATACACAAACCTACAACATGATTTGTTGTGCATGCCAACACATATTACATTACATATTTTAAATTTTTGAAAATAAAAAATAACTAACAATTTTTTTTAAATTTAACAATTTTTTCATTAATTTCAATTTAATATTTTTTTTTATTAATATTATCAAATAATGTTTGGAAAATAGTTTAAAACCAAAATTAAATTTGTTTGGTGCATGATTATATGACATATGATATGGTTTAAAAATTCTATAATATAATTAAAAAATACTTTAATTTTTTTTTTCTTTTAATGTTTAAATACACGATATAATTATGATACTTTTAACATACATGATATAATTGGCATACTTACCTATAAGATTATGTTTTCATAAAACATTTAATATAAAAGAGAATATAAAATTAAACAAAGTACACTACACAACTTGACATTGTCTATTCATGAGTGTTTATTCAATAATTATTATTACTATTATTATATAATATAGTTATATAGATTTTTTTATTTTTTTTTAATTTGCAATGATTTTTTCTTAATTTTAATGTTTTGTTAATATTTTTTATTTTAGATTTTTTTTTAAGATCTTTTTTAATTTTTACATGATTTTAGTATTTTTTTTTTTTTTTTTTTT
>ML783790.1:477178-492663 GCA_009831015.1 Picea engelmannii
TGTTTTTATTCACCATTTTTTAATGTTTTTTTGTTTTCCAAATTTAGGTTTTGAATATATACTTTTAAATGTATTGTTTTCATGGAATTATATATTATGTTGTGTTTGAAGTGATAAAATAAGATTTAAAAAGTAAGAATTTAAGGGTTGATTTGATGGTTTTCTTTGCAGTAACGATGATTTCGATTATCACTTTTAAAAAAATCTCACTTTAATACCCCGAATTTAAAATGGTTGTTACCGGTAGTAGTTCATTTAAATTTGATGGTTGATTTTGCGGTTTTCGTTTTAATGGTACCGATTGCTAAAAGTACGATTTCAAAATATCTATAAATTTAACGTTTTGAAAAAAAAAAAATCTATAACATCATTTTTTTTTTATTTAAGTGTCGATTTGAAGGTTTTTTTGTGCTATTGTACGAGTTTTGAAGGCCATGTTTGAAAAATGTAGTAATTTTGACCCGTTTGAAAAAATGGTGCTACTTGTAGCACCATTTTTTTATTTGGGGTTGATTTTCATGTTTCTTTTTGGAAAAATATGGGTTTCTTGGGCCAGAGTTCTCATTTTGAGATCACAGTTCTCATTAAGTTGGTAACTATGTTTGTAAAAGTTAAAGAACAAAGTATCATAATTGAACATATGAGTGCATTAAAAAAAACACTTTAAATTATGGTTATTACCTTATATGTGTTAAGTTGTGATGTAAGGAGCTTGATCTTTTCTTTGATGTCGGGAGTTTGTTCTGGACGATCTAACAAGATAACAGGTTCCTTGTTAGCTTTAATGATCTATTTTTTTAATAAGAGCAATGGATCAGCGCATGAATAAAACCCCTCCTCATCGACGGAATCATGATCCACGTGGCCTGCAGACTACATATAATTTCAGCAAAAGCAATGTTATTTCAATAAAATTATATAAGAAAATAATAAAAATAATGTAAAATGAAAGTGGAAATTGATAATCATTTACATGTTTTGTAGTTGGCCTTTTTCCATGCTCATCCTGCCACATTATAATATAACTATAACCCTCAAATATTTAAAAATTTGTTAATGATAACAAAAAAACAATGTTAAAGATAATATTTACAACAATGTTAAAGATAATAAAAAAATATAATGCAATAAGTAGAGGTTTCTTAAAGAGGTGTTGCATAAGAACCTGCAAACTATTATTCAATGTTTCTATTTGATTCAAATGGTAATCCACTAATAAATCTTCCCCGAGAGCTATCATTTTTGTTGCGCACGTGACTACCTGATTCTCTTCACGTCCCTCATATATGAAATTCAATTGTTTGTTTGTTGTCTCGGGTCGTGTGATGTTTATAAACCCTGCAATATTTCCAGATCCTTTAGGCCTTCCATCAATATAGATAGTCGCTTCCTTATTTTTATCCTTGTTTATTAGTTGTATATAATTTATGGCGAGTGCATATCTCTACATACTTCGCATGTACCGGACCAGCCGCATTCAATCATTATAATTGTAACACAGTATGACATAGTCCATCAATTCAGTTACTATATTGTAAAATTATTCCATCCATGGAAAATATCCCCAATCCATGCAGGGAGGATGGTGCAATGCGATATTTCCTATTGTTGACAACGAAGTCAACATCTATAGGAGGTAGTTCCTTAGGTACCCATTGTTTTACCAGATGCTTATACCTGAGTGGAATATATATTTCTCCTATGCTCTCATCATCATAAGAGCATGATCCTCCTTCAACAAGAAAAAATTCCATGTGTCTACAAAATTTTATTCTGACTTTTTCACCTCCGGTCCTTGTTTGCTTATCATATCTACTAGATGTAGATGCATTTCCAGCTTCTATTTGTCCTAGTATTTCCTCACTCGACAAATAAATATCTGACAGGTACCTGTTTGGTTGTACCTTCAGTTGCATGTGCACGTGTTGTTAGTTAGTAGTCCATCATCATATTAAGAGTTCTAAATAAAAAATTTATATCTTTAGTTTTGGATGCACAATTATACTAGGGTGCAATTACAAATATTAGTGGTCAACCACCTAATTTAATGTGATATCCTTCTTGATTTTGGACATATTAAGGACATATTAATGTTATAACACTAAGGACATGATAAATTTATCATATGGATCTAAGAAAAAAATAGTAGTAAGGTTATTGTTTGTTGGATTTGTGCAAATTAGAATTGTTATAAGAAATGTCCATTGAAGATGAGGGTCAATGCTATGGAGTAAGAAATCCAACCTTCATTTGGTGTGTTGCAAATATTGGGTGCTTTATTTGGAAATATGTCTAAGGCAAGCCAAGAGTAGAACTATACAAATATTACATTTGTTTGATACAAGAGTAGAACTATACAAATATTAGTTTTGTTCAAGCCAAGATTAGAACTATACAAATATTAGTTTTGTTCAATCCAAGTTGAAGAATAAGTTAGTTATGGTGATAAGAATAAGATAAGAATAACATTATCCATTGAATTTCTGTAAACCATTCCATTTGGTGTTTGTTGCACTAAGTGTAAATAATAATGTTGGAGAATTATAAGATGTAAGTTAGGTATGAGCTATTTGTTACCTCTTTATTACCTTTTATTTGAATTGTGTCCATATTTTGTATTGATCAAATGAGGAATTAACCCAAAACTGATGCCATTAGACACAAACTCAATCCTAAGGCCAACTAAGGATAAAAAACAACAAACGCTAATTAATCTAGGAGTCAAGCATGTAAACAAACCTTCTCATAAAGAGGCACTAGTTGGCGATGGAATCCAACATCGTAGAATCGATGTGTGAAGGGGTTGAGTTTCAGCAGGTGGGAAATTTACGTTGACAACCTGCTTAATGAACGAATGCCCTGGTGCAAGTTACCTCACCAAGCAGTGGGAAACCCTCCAAGGAGTCCGAGTGAGTGTACCCAACGTCAATCCCTGGTACAACACCACCTTCCCTATGCTATCAGCTTGTGTAGGAAGTCTAAAACATTATGGCCTCTATGGTACCACCTACTATACCAAAGAAGAGGGGAGACATGCAACAATTGACACCAAGACTAACAAATCAGGGTCGATTTCTCTGAGGGCCCCAATGTGACCTCGTGATTGACCCTTGTGTTAGAAGGGCTTCCCAAATTCAGTGATATAGCAACTAGATTTTACTCCCTAACTCAAGGCTTTATGCTTGTTTATCATCTTTGGAAATTTATTCTCACAATCATATTCCAAAGCTCTACACCTAAGCTAAGATGGGTTTGAAGAGCCCTAGAAAATTTGCTAGATAAATTTCAATTAGCACTTGATTTTAGGCTATTGTTACTCAAAGGAGTTGTCGTGAAACTGATGGCCTTTTGACTTGACTCTTTAAACCATGCAAGAGGAAAATGAAATGCAAGAAATTCAACTTCCATGAAAATTGTCTATGGGAAGGAGCAAGAGGTTTTAAGCAATAAATAATTTCTTGATAGATTACTATGTGTGCAATACTGCAAAATGACTTGATTTTTAAAAATACCATGCGAATTTCATAGTTCACTTAGTACACCTACACAACATTGAATCAAATGTCATCATTTATAACATAGTAAACTTTTATGATTATAGATACCACCATACACATCTTATATACTCATAATGACTCCTTCATCCCCTCTCTTCTCTACCTCCCTGCTTTGTTCCCCCACTTTAAATTTCGTTTTAATCCTAAGCAATTAAGCAATAGATCAGGGGTATGTTTGATGATGTTTACCTGGTGTTCACAGTTTGCCACAATTTGGGCTAGCATGTTGTTATCTTTTGGTAGTTAACAATAAATAGAGTGTGGGAACTTTTGAACCTTCTACTTCATTTGTACTTTTCCAATAGTTTGGCTTTGGAAATATCAATTGAGAGAGGCTTATAAGTTTGTTGTTTCCTTGCATGTTGTTAACATGATTAATGTTGCATGCCACAACATCAATGGTTGAACTTTTGAAGTGAGAGGTCCTCTACCAACATGGCAAAGAATGATCAAATAAATCATCATCCATCCCATTTAATTCACCCTTACTATATTTGCATGGACTCATTTGATTAATCTTTTCTAACCTTTGATGAGGACAATTTCGAGAGCATAATTTCCCGATTATTTAATTTTGGGAGTATATTTAGTAAATTATTATTTACCTAGTGTAAGGTTTGGCAGAGATTGATTCAGATGTGAATCATGGATAGTGTTTTTGTGGTGAACTGCAGAAAATCTGTCCTTTGGCCACATTGAATTTGAAAATTAGTAAGTTTCATGGTTTGTTGGCTGTAATTTTTTGTAGTAATGGTAAATCCGAAATACTGAGACATGGGATGCCATCAATCAATAAATATTAGTTGCATAAAATCTTCAAGGTTGATTTTGGTAAGAAAACTTTATGTCTCACTATCCTCATTTTCTAGAAGAGAATATGGGGTTATTTCATTGGTTTATGCTTTTAATTTTCATCATTGCTTGAGAGATAGATAACTATCACCAAAATTCTGTATTTTTGCTCATATGGAATCCTTAAAGACGGGGGTTTCCAATCTATTGATTGTTGTTTCTCCCAATTGTTCTTCTTCCTTTCAAAGGTGTGAAATGTGGGAATCAAGACAAAATAAACATCAGTCCTATTTATTTGCAGTATTACAATCTGGCATAGATAATCTTTTATGTCACTCTTTCTTCAACACGGTACTGTACAAATCCTTAATTTTTTATCAACAGATCAAAGAAAGCAATTTTTTTTCTAATGACTACATTTCCAACTGGTGTGGCAACATTTGGACAATAAAGAAGAGTCAAAACGTTTTATGGGGTAGACATTCATATTCTTGTTGGTGTGGCAACATTTGGGAAACACATGAAAGTCAAAAACATTTTTTTTAACATATATTCTAAAGTCATATGCATGGCATTGTTTGGGAAACAATGGCAATGCAAAAACATTTTTTTTTAATTAATGCAAAATGATGCAGACCGCGCCCTCAAGCACGTCCGCTCTCACCAAGACCTTCTTCTTCTCTGGCCCGAAGAGTTAAAATTACTCTTCAACCCCTTGTCAAGAGTTCTCAATACCCACAGATTTTCCTTGTGATCTCCCTTCTTCAAATCGAGAAATCGGACCTCGCGATATCGCGAGTCCTGAGCTCACGGAATTGGGTCTCACCGATCCTCGAATCCCGATGATCACTCGTCTATGGCTTTCTTACCCCTGATCGGGAATTTACCCATCGGGAAATTAGTACTCATGCTGTCGTGATTCACTGATTGTGAAAATCCCCGATTCCCGATCTCCGATGGTGCTTCTGTGACCTTTATCCCCTTCCGGCTACTCTTTCACATATGACCCGCCACACCACGGGACCACGGCCTGCTCCCCGTCGTAGTTTCGGACTTCACGAGTTTGGTATGCGTAGAACCTGTGCTCCCAAAAATTTTTAAATGCCGACCCCCGATGCCACCTGTCTTCCACTCGTTCTTACCTCCATCGGGAAATCGCGTATCGGGATATCGCGATTCCCATGGTTGTGAGTCTCTCGTCACCGAGAACTCCGAAATGCCGAACCCCAATGCACGTGCGGGTGCTTTCCTCCATGTCATCCCTCCTCGTCACGCTATCGGGTATCGCATGATCGCGATTTCAATTACAACATTTCCTTTGCATAGGAGAATCCCGAATACAGAAACCCCGACTCTCTGGATTACTGACACGTGTCCAGTCCGGGATCTATGGCTATGATCTCTTCGGTAAATCGCAGATCGTGAATTCTCCCTACGAGAGTCCTGTGTTCCTGGAAACTCTGATTCTCTGATGAGTCGAGTCCCGATGAATCTCAGCTCCTCCCTAGCACGCTAAAGTTTATCCCGTGCGTAACTTTCCGAGATCTGACGGCTGACGGGATTTCGTCGTTTCCTTCAGTGAACCCTGGCCGTCGATTTCCTCCTCTTTGAGGATTTCTTAAAAATGACTAAGTGGTTCTGCCGAGACTTTTTCTCCAAACCTGCGCTTGCAGCTCCTATTTGAAACCTTCCTCGACCCAACTCCCTGGGCTCTCTTTCACGATATTACAAAGGCGCTAAGTCCTCCTGAGATTTTCCACTATGACTCCTTCAGTTGGATTTGCACGCACTCCTTGCGCTCGACGTTCAACAACTTCTCCAGTGTTGAATCTCTCAGACTCTGCGCACTCCCTGCAACAGTAGTCTTCAATATTCTTTACTCAGATTAACAACTGAGACTTCTTTCTCCTTCAACCTGCACACTCCTTGCACGGTTGCAACAACCCAAATCGACTTTTGGGTGAATGAGAACAACAATTAGACTACTGAGCCTTCATCGACACACTCCTTACGGATGAATTCAACTGCACTCTATGCAGTAATCTCCTAGCTCAGATAGAGAAACAATTGAAACTCATTCCCTCTCTCATTCAGACTTCAGTTTCAAACCCTGAAATCTTATGCACAGCATATACAAAGCAAATGCATAACCAGAAAACAAACATTCATAAGCTCATGAACAATACACACAGAGAAACAACACCAGCCATGAGTTTGAATCAAAATCTCATTCTATTAATTCAACACTGTACATGGGTGTTCTTCACAAAGTTCTCTGCTTTCTCCTCTCTTTGAATGCTTCTGAATAATCTGAGTTATGTTACAATGTACAAGGGAGGGTGTCTATATCCGTTTTCCCTCTCGGACTCTAAAACTGTCTAATCTATACTTAAACATCTATCTACCTGCATTAAATATATTAAATGCCTTCTAGCTAATTCAAACAAGAGCGTATGGCTCGATGTCTGATACAACATACAAAAGGCGCTCCTTCATAAAGGATAATTTAAGACTTGCGCTACAATCCCAAATCATTTCAAAAGTTTGGGTTTGTTTATCCAGCTGAACTTTCGCTTGATGTGTTGGCTCGCTTGCTGAGTTGGCGATGCTCCTGCATCACAAAACTTAGTGCATGCTATCCACCATTTTGTCTAAAAAAAAAATAATGAAGTTTCTGGGATATGACGATATATAATCAAAATCCCCCCCGGTAGTGAACAATTGCAAGAAGAAGAGGATCTTGGGGAGATTCCAGAAGCATATTGGAAGTAATCCCAGTCCATTAGTATCTTTGGATTCCCATAAGATAAGCAAGTTTAAAAATTTGGGTCCATTGAATTGGTTGATTATGAAGATGAAGCATACATGCATGCTCAGGGGAGCGAGACCTACATTTGACATAGAGCAGAAGAAATATGTAAGGATACCTCAATGTGTCAGATTTGTAGTGTGAGGAAATGCTATGGCCCCAAGATCATAGAAAAATAAGAAGAGAGTCAGGTTGCAAAGGTTGTCACGTACAAATAAGGATGAAGAGCCTATGAAGAAAATTATTTTTCCTAGAATGGTGGGATAAATGAGTATTGATATTACCAAGTATTGGTGTCATAAATATCAATTTTTTTGAGGTTTGATGAAGGCATTAAACCAGATGAAGATGCACCAAATATTTTCATTTTGGGGGGGCCACTTGAGCCTGGATTAACTTGTTGAGTTGTTGTGGCTTTCCAGTCTTCCTCTTGTAGTTGAAACTTGAGATTGAGAAGGATTGTGTAAATCGTAGATTGAAGGTTATCGATGCTCACTTTGGGGATATCTAATTACCTACTAGAATTTGATATGCCCGATGCAAACATGCGATATTAAGAATGGCTCTGTATTGATTCTAGGTCTATGAAGGCGAGCAGATATAGAAATGTATTCTCTCTCAGGAAAACTGAGTTCAAAATCTTACATGTGGATGATAATGAAGTATACTCCATGAATGATTAATGGCTATTGGACAATTTGTTTCTTGTTGGGAGTTATTAGCTATGAAACTATGATAAGTATCTAAAGCAAAGTTTAGGATATGTTTCAGGTCCATTCTACAGTCTTGAAATTTTGGATGTAAATTGAAGCCTTCTATGATCCTACCATGATAAGAATAATAACCAGAGTATCAGGCACATTGGTCCACTATGTAGTGTTGGGATTCCATATCCCAAGAAAATTCCGTGCAACCATGCTTGAACAATGATTTAAGATTGGAATGATTTATAGGTTTAAACAAGGTTTAGTCAATCTTCCTTTAGCCTATAATGAGACTTGCATTGTGGAATTATTTGTCACATGTGGACTTATCTAATTCTCCCATGACTTGAGGAGAAAGTTGGAATGATTTGAGGAGGGTTGTTACACCTTGAACACCTCATCCATGACACTTTTGGAGCTGATTTGAAGGGTTCATCCACTCTTGAGGGGTCTTACTGATGATTTATGTAGATTTTTCACCTTGGATATCTATGTGTCCACCTTGGAAGATACCTAAAAGACTTTACTTGCATACTTTGAGGAGTTTTTTGAGGATATACCCCTTTGGAGGCCTTTGGATGCTAGACATTACACCTTGGATTCACCTTCTTCCTTCATTAAGGGAGACATTACACTCTCTTGGGGCCTTTTCACTTGGATCTTTGTACATGCGGTTTGACCATGTCATTTTTATTGTATTTTTTGACTAGGTAGTTGGAGGAAGTAATATTTTATCCCTCCCTAGGTTAGATATAAGGATCTCACATGAGACATTTCTATAGGCTATATATAAGGATCTCACATGAGACATTACTATTTTATTGTAAATGAAGTTGAGAGAGTCTTCCAGTTGCTATTTGAGAGAGTCTTCCAACAATTTTAAGAGGGGAAAGAAAGGATTTTCATCACTATAAAATAATATTTTCTGGAGTGGGGGTTGATTTCTATTTATGGTTTTCAGATTCCCAAGTATGTCTTAAATTTCCAACATGTAATTATTTTATGTTTACAGGATCTATGCAAGAGTTTGTTGTGTGCATAGTGTGTCTCTTGTTGCTGATTTTTCCCAAGAGATTGAACGATTTTCTAGGTCCAATTATTTTTACAAGAATTCTTTAGTGTTCATTTGATTTTGTTTTCTTTCCCCAGGTTTGATAAATCACCCATTTTAGTGTATAAAACTTTTTTCAAGCCTCGATAGAGGAGTTACAATGCAGTCGCACAAAGGCAGTGGGGGAATTTTATGGCTCAGAGGAATATAATCAATCCCAGAGGTCCCCTGAAGATGTCTGGAGTCTAGGAGAGGGTGATAATCGGTAACTAGTGAAGGAGGAAAGAGTGGCAAGAACTCAAGATTTGAAAGCTGGATGGAACGACAAGAAATGCATTAAGCTACTAAAAGGAAAGCGTCAATTGGTCCTTGGGGTGGATATCACAATGGAGTATGTTGTGGGAATGATAAGTAGAACCCTAACATGTCATTTCTATGGAAGGGAAAAAAGGGAAGGAAGTGAATTAAGTTTATAAAAGGAAAGCCTCAATTGGCCCTTGGGGTGGATGTAACAATGGAGTAGGTTGTGGGAATGATAGGTAGAACCCTGACAAGTCGTTCCTATGGAAGGTTCATATTGAAGAAAAACCTATTCGATCAGATAGAGAGATCTTGGACCCAAATGTTAGGATACTCACATGGTTTCCACACATTAGTAAAAGGTTGGTTAGTTTTCAATTGTCAATTCAAAGTGGACATCATTCTAGTTTTATTGCCGAAATGGTGTTGTGGTACAACCTCAATGATATTGAAAAAATGGATGTCAAAACTTCATCCAAGAATGGAAAGGGTTACCAAACACTACATCTGGGTTAAAATGTCGATATTGGCATTGGAAATATGGTTTGTAAAAGCCTTCAAGACCATAGGCGACATGGTTGAGCAGTTCAAAACATCCCATATGTGCATTGTAGCCAAAATTTTAGTTGAGTTGGATGTCAAGGAAGGGTCGGTGAAGGAGATTGAGATCGTGGTGGGGAATTGTATCTACATTCAAGCATTGGAAGACAATAAGGAAGACAAAGAAGCTATGAAGATTGAACTTGATGCTGGATGAATAGCATGAAACACAAGAAATGTTGAAATTGACATTGGATCTCACATGAGACATTGCTATTTTAAAATTGTTGGATAACACTTAGGGTACTCACCATTATTACTTCCCTCACATGTTCCCTCATGTTCTCCCCTTTCTCATCGCAGACTCTCCCTCTTGTTCCCTCATGTGCTCCCCTTTCTCCTGGAAGACTCACCCTCGTGTGCCCTCACGTGCTCTTGCTCTCCTCGCAAACTACCCTTTCTCATTTCCTCGTAGACTAACCTCTCTCCTCGTAGAGGTCGCGTGCACACTCTATTCACGCGAGGTATGGATCAGTGCACAATACAGGATGTGGCTAGGGTATGGATCAACGATATGCATACACAAATGGGGGGATTCATTTTTGTTAAAAGGTTTTTTTTTTTATATTTATTTCTTAATTAAATATTTATAATATATAAATTATGTATTATTATATATATATATATATTATATAATATCTAATTTATATATTATAACATATGGGTGTGGGTCTTGTTTTTTATTTTTATTTTTAATTGATATATATATAATATATAAATTATATATATATATATATATATAATAGTGGGTCTAATGGTTAAAAACACGTGTCTTCTCCTAAGAGGTCACAAGTTAAAATCTAGATGGGCGTAGGGTATGTATACCTCTAGCATAGACTTTATGATTCAAATCACTAGGTGGAGGGGATCCCTTGTCCCACAAACAAGGGGGTCTCATACAACAATTTGGTGGTGGTCAATGACATGCTTTTGTATGTGGTCGTCAATGACAATGGTTAGTGCGAACTAGAAGGCAGATTGAAAACATTATGGGTTAACACCCAAATTTTTGTTGTTACCACTTGCTAGTAATAGGTTTGTGTGAAATGTGACCAAACACTCTTATAATAATCAGATCAGGTTAGTGATTGTTGAGTTGCTACGTGGAGGAGCCATCTGTCTATCTCACCAGGAGTTGTCCATCAATCTGTTGTATGGAGAAGCCATCCGTCAAACTCTGATTCGCAGTGCATGGAGGAGGTCGCATATTCATGCTGCTAGATATTTTTGAAGGGGGCGCATTGCATTGAAGGGTCATTGTTACTGTTAAGTTGCTGGATAATTTGATGTCTACCAGAATTGCAAAAGAGATCAAGTCGCCTCTTTGGATTTGACTATTGAATCATTGCCACCATTCATAAGGATGTTTTTGCAAATTGTCACATATTATGATGGCCAAATCTTAAGGGAGGGCGCATATCACTGCTGTTACCACAAATAGACCCAAAAAATTGTTGTCAAGAATAATTCACTATCTTCTCTGGTGATCACATTCTATCCAGATCGCAGAATATTTGTTGTACCAGATCACAGGAGATTCACTGTCAGGAAAGAGGAATAGGAGCTTGTCGTGATCTAAAATTTAGCCAACAATTGGTTTTGTTATCACTCCATGAGTCTTTCTAAGTTGTGATCAAAACAGCCTGGTAACTTAATAAAGAACTTAATCAATAAATCAATAACTCATATAAACTATAACTCTTAATTCCAACCCCTTAACTTTATTACACCCATCAACCCTAAAACTTAACCTTTATAACCTAGAATTAATATAAACCTTAACCATTGAGCATTATAACCTATAAATCCCCTATAACATAATTACATCTATAACCTTTATTTTCATGGTTATCACCTTAATTTATCCTACAAATAACTCATATAAACTGTTAAGAACCAAATATCAATATAGCATAGAAAAACCTCAGAATAAGTACTCAACGCCTTGAAAAAGAGAGAAATTTAGATAATAAGCCTCTTTGAGGGGGAAACATCCTTATGCCCACATAAATGTACAATTCCAAGATGATTCCAAATGAAAATGTCTCCTTGGTATATATAGGAGACTAGGAGGTATAATTAAACCTAATGGAATAAAGCCGACATAAATAAAATAACCTTACTAATGTAATATGCCCCAATTAAGCGGTAATGATCCAATATTAGAGATTTACATTCCCCTTTGCTTGAGACAAGTGTTGTATGCAACGCTTGAGTAACTCTATATGCTTTTGTATAAAATAATCATCTTCCCAACTGGAATCTTCAACCGATAGTTTCCTCCATTTAATGAGATAATCTGAAATGGATATATTCCTCAACTGGTGAACTCTTGTGTTAGTGATGGCTTCAGCCTCCATTTTTCCTCCCTCGTCAAGTTATGGAAATATAGTTTGAATTGGGATCTTGTCGCCTATAACCTTTTTTAAGCATGAAACATGGAAAACTGGGTGTACTCGTGAATATGTAGGCAACTCCAATTTGTATTCCATAGTACCAATATTTTGCAGCACCTTATAAGGGCCATAGTACTTTGGTGATAATTTATTATCCTTTTTGGCTTGCTTGAGGGACATATGTTTGTATGGTTGTAGTCTTAAAAACACCCAATCCCCTACTTCAAAACTTGTTTCACTACGATGTTGATCTGCTTGTTGTTTCATGTGATTTTGTGCCATGGTTAGGTTGTCCTTTAAGATTTGGAGAACTTGTTGTTGATGCTTGATGTGATATTCCACTGCTTGAACCTTATATTTTTCTTTTAGAGAATAAGCGATGGAAGGAGGGTGGTATCCATAGAGTGCCATAAATGGTGTCATTTTTGTTGGAGTATGAAAGGAAGTGGTATACCACCATTCTGCCAAGGGTAACCATTTGAACCATTGTGTTTGTTTATCACAAACAAAGCAACAAAAGTATCCTTCTAGACATTTGTTCACTATATTGGTTTGTCCATCAGATTGAGGATGATAGGATGAGCTATGAGCCAATTGTGTACCCACACAAGAAATTAATTATGTCCAAAAATGTCTAGTGAAGATGGGATCTTTGTCACTTACAATAATCTTTGGGCTATCATGTAGCTTTTGAACTGTCTCCATGAATGCGGTGGTAACTGTACTAGCTTTGAAGGGATGAGAGAGTGCACAAAAGTGTGCATACTTGGTCAGTCTATCAAAAATCACCATGATGATACTCTTTCCTTTAGACTTCAGTAACCCTATGATGAAATCCATGGAAACCTCCTCCCAACGCTGACTTGGGATGGCTAATGAATGTAAAATACCTGGGGTCTTAATTGTTTACACCTTATTTTGTTGGCAAACCAAACATTTTTCCACAAACCTTTCAACATCATTTTTAAGGCCATCCCAAAAAAAATCTTTCTTGTCTCTATGGTAGCTTTTAAAAAATCCCGAGTGCCCTCGTACTAGAGAGGTGTGCAATTCCAATAATACCTTTTGTTTGAGTTGGGAGTTCTTACATAAATATAAGCGATCTTTTTACCATACTGAATCATTTTTCCATGTAAATGTATCTGATGCACTGGAATCCTGCTGCAACCTTTGAATGGGAGTCCAATTTTTTTTGTCATTCTTCCATTCATCTCTTACTTCTATTATCCAATCAGGTTGGATGATCGAGATAACACAGAGAAAGGCCTCAACATCTTCATCCTTTCTTGAGAGGGCATCTGCCACAAAATTTTGCTTCCCCTTTTTATAGACGATTTAAAAATCATAACCCAATATCTTGGTTACCCATTTTTGTTATTTTTCTGAAGATAGTCTTTATTCCAAGAAGTATTTAAGACTATCATGATATATTTTGACCTAGAAGTACCTACCTATTAGGTAAGGACACCATTTCTTCAATGCATGTAGTATTTCCATCATTTCCTTCTTATAAATGGGTTTGTGTAAGTCCTTTCCCTTGAGTGGTCGACTTTCAAAAGCCAGGGGCATTCCTTCTTACATTAGGACAACACCAATTCCATTTCCCGAGGATTCACATTCCACAATAAAGGTTTTTGTGAAGTATGGAGTGGTCAAGACAGGAGCTTAGCACACCACCTCTTTAAGTTTTTCAAAAGCTTTAGTTTCCTCTAGAGTCCATGAAAATGCATCCTTCTTAGTTAGTGTCATTAAAGGTGCTACTATTCTTCCATAGTGTCGAAAAAAATTGTTGTAGTAACATGTCAAACCCAAAAATCCTCTAAGATTATTCAATGTTTTGGGAATCGACCAGTCCATCATGGCCTTAATCTTGTTAGGGTCTGCATTAACACCTTCATGATATACAATATGACCCAAATACTCTACCTCCTTCACTCCAAAGAAACATTTTGATGGTTTGGCATATAGTTGTTTCTCCTTTAGTAGTTGTACCACCTTGTCAACATGTTGCACATGATCCTTCCAAGACTTGCTATAGATTAGTATATCATCAAAAATACTAACACAAGTTGTCGAAGGAAGGGCTTGAGAATGGAATTCATCAACCCTTGGAATGTGGAAAGTTGATTTGTAAGGCCAAAAGGAATGGCAAAAATTCATAATGGCCTTCATGAGTTCATAATGCTTTCTTTTGGATATCTTCTTCCTTCATTCTAATTTGATGATACCCTGAATGGTGATCCAATTTTTTGAAATAGATTGCTCCATGTAGTTCATCTAACAATTTATCAATGACGTGAATAAGAAACTTATAGTTAATAGTGATCTTGTTGACCTCTCTATAATCTGGACACATACGCCATGAGCTATGTTTCTTGAATACCATTACCACTGGAGCAGAGTAAGAACTTTGGCTAGGTCTAATAATTCTAGCCTCTAACATTTCCTCAACCATGCGCTCAATTTCACTCTTCTGGGCATAAGGGTATATGTATGGCCTGATGTTAGGAGGAACACTCCTAGGAATTAGGTGAATTTCATGATCATGATTTCGAGTGGGTGGAAGACCTTGGGGAATATCTTCAAATACTTTGGAATTCTTATCAATGATCCCTTGGAGATCTTGAGGAATAGATGTTGATTAAGGTTGGTTGTCATTGATGTCAACCCTTGAAGAAAGACCCATAGCACAAAGTTTTGGGTAATGCACCCAATAGTGTTTGATGTAAATATGACTCATTATTGTTTTGTCATGGTTGATAAGAAGTAAATATGGATGAACTCCAAAGTGGTCCCCTTATGGTGAAAGCCCTCACGGGAAGACGCTTTGTGGAGTAAGAGAACCCATGCTTAATTATGGAATAATGAGATGAAGGAAAGTGAATTTGTCAAGGAAAATATCCTAGATGGATAGTTCTTGTCATGTCATTTCCGGTGGTATGTGGAACGTCACATAATTACTCACGGTTAGAGAGTTATGGCCATGAGAAGTTGGAGACCCCAGGTTTGGGTAATGGACCCAAGTTTGTTTGATGGGTAATAGTATGTGTTATGATATATTTTCAGATAATACTATTCTATATGGATAATATATGTCATGCCATTTCTGGTGGTATGTATAATGTCACATAATTCCTCACAGTTTGAGATTTATGGCCTTACGAAGTTGGAGGACCCTCATATGTCATCTAGAAGCCCCAAAAGGTCAAAGTAATCAAAGTGGTTTAAGAGATTTTAAAAGGTAAATAATAAAGTGAAGTGATGAGTGTATTATAA
>ML783790.1:500798-539886 GCA_009831015.1 Picea engelmannii
CATAGTTGATGAGTAGTTGACACATGATTGGTACATACTTGGTACATGGTTGGATGCATTTTTTTATGGTACAGGTTGATTACAGGTTGGTGCATGGTTGATGCACTTGTTTATGGTACAGGTTGATTACAGGTTGATGCATGATTTATGCATGGTTCAGATTTATTGGTACAGGTTTACAGCGGTATATCTCACAGTGTTAGTGTGACAGTGGTTCCAGCATTCTACTTCTACTTCAGGGTGGCAGGATGGGGCAAGGACAGGTGGTTGTATCCACCTTCCGGTTGTAGCCAGAAAACGTTGGGGGTTGTAGCCTCCTTCTGGTTGTAGCCAGAGATTTGGGGAGTTGGAGGTTCCCTCAGGTTGTAGCCTGAGAAACTAGGGGGTTGGAGCCTCCTTCCAGTTGCAGCTGGAAAACAAAGGAATTTGGTTCTTCCAATTAATGTAATTCTTCAAGACATATAAGAAAAAGCATTCTGTGGTTTTCTCCCGATTTGGGTTTCCACGTAAAACACTAGTGTACTGTGTATTTGTTTGATTGTTCATTTGTTCATTGCTTATTTACTTTGGAGTTATTGGATAATAATTATTCATTGATATAGCACTTGGATTCTATGGTTAAAAGGAATTAAATTGCTCTATTACTGATTCACCCCCCCTCTCAGTAATCCAACAATAGATGGCTTAGATGTTTGAACATATAGTGAATATATTTGTGCAATAACGCCTTGATGCCCCTTTTTCAATAATTTTGTCATGCCATTAGAGCATATCACTTTACTGGGTTTCCCTGTGATACCTCTTACCTTAATTTCTTTTCCTTCCAGTGAAAATTTCATGAAAATTTCTTGAAAATTAAAAGTCAATGTTCCTAATGAATGTAACCATTGGATACAAAGTACAACATCAACACCAAAAATGGGTATAGAAATCATTGGACTATTCATTAAACATTCCCTCATAGTAAGATTAATCTTATTTCATTTTCCTGAGCAATTGATAGTTTCTCCATTTGCAATCATTACTTGAAACTTTGGCACTGGATATACAAAGCAATTGAGAGCTTTGGCTAATTTATTATGAATGAAATTATGAGTACTGCTAGAATCAATTAGGACTATTAACTTTTTCTTTTTGATGTATCCTTCGATATTGAGGGTTTGAGGAGTGTTAATTCTAGCCAATGCATTACACGATATCATGGGAGTCAACTCTTCAACGAAATTACTTCTATGTTTTCATTTTGAGATGGTTCTTGTTCTTGTTCTTGTTCCTCTTCAAAATCTATGTAGAATAATTTCTTCTCACCACACGTATGTCCCTTACTGTGCTTGTTTTCATAATTAAAGCATAAACCTTTTTCTTTTCTTTCCTCCAATTGTTGAGGTGTCAACCTTGTAGGTTGAGGTGTTTTAGAAGAATGAGCATTATTCTCTTTATAGATGTTGGGATTGGTCCCTCTAGTAGCCATAGCCATATTTTTAATTTCAACATTTCATGCCACCTTAAATGCATTCTCCAATGATTTGGGTTCCCAAAGGAGAACCTCATGTTGAATATTATCCTTTAAAGTTCCTATGAATACATCAATCAAGTGCTCATTTGGAATATTTGTTACCTTTATATTCAATCTTTGGAAGTTCTCAATCGACTTTGTAACTGAACCCTTTTGCTTGAGATTTATCAATTGGCTAAAGCAGGTATTGCTCCTTGTATCCTCATAGTGTGCTATCATTTCTTCCATGAAAATTGTCCAAGTGATGAGTGATTTGTGAGAAAAAATCCATCGATACCATACAAATTGATTGGGTTCTAAATATAAAGAATCAATTCATACCTTTTGTGTATGTGGCACATTATGTAGATCAAAGAATTGCTCCATATGAAGTGTCCATGTGATTCGGTCCTGTTGATGGGTCTTAAACCCCTTAACTCAACAATAGGAACCAAACCTTCCACCGAGGCCCAATTAGACTATGTAGCGTTTTTTATTAGAATGGTTCTCCATATCTCACGATCTGACCAATTTAATCAATGTGATTTTTGTTTTCTTGTGGAGGCATCTCCTTCAGTTAGGATTTTCTCTTTTGGTTTTTCTATTTAGTTAGGATAAACGTGAGGAAAATCTTGTATAAACCAACTTGACCACACAACGATAAGGAGGTATAAAGACTAGGAAAGGACGGGCTCAGGATAACCCTCACTCCACCATGTAGCCAACGATCTCTTACCACGGGCCTAATAATAATACTTTAACCATGTTAGCACTCGATCACTAGCTGAGATTTTAACCTAAACTATCCAAGAAACAAGATGAGAACAAATTTAACTATTGGAGAAGAGGCTGAGCTTGGGATAACCTGTTGCTAAAACATGCAAAGGATAATCCTATACCAGAGGCCTAGTAATAATACGTTAACCATGTGAGAATCCAATTACTGTTTGAGAATACTAATTATTAGAAGAAAACATTTGTATGATAATATCAATAGCAAGAAAAATAATTCATCTACCATAATCTTTCATCATATATACACACAATGATTCATCATTTCCATCATTAGAGAAAAGAACAACAAAACAATTGCACCAGATAACTTGACAATATATTCGATAGCTCTTACTTGTTACATCTTCTCATGAACTGAATATGAAATAGTTTTTCTCTGGGCTCAATTACACATGCATATGATGAAAACAACTTCGTCTCCGGTCTAGAAGGACTTCTTCATTCATACCAACTCCAAAATAATTCTTAACAACTAGAAAGAAAATAGTTCTTGCAATCAACCATTGACCCTAGACCATCGGTCGATGTTCCTATTTATAATATAAAGTCTTAATAATAATTAACGGTAAAATACAATTTGAGCTAATCAAAATCACCACGTGGCGTCATCATCTGACAGTCTTTCAACAATCTACCCGAATTATTTCTTGAAAAGGGTGGATTCTTTCATAATTAGACCATCTGATAAAGAGTTCTTCACAAGTATGGGCCCATGGGAATCTGTGTTGTTCCATTGGGGCTGCATATATCCCTCTGATGTCCACTACATGCACTCGATATTTTATCAAGGTGTAATTCAGTTGTTTCAACATGGTTTTAGCTATGATCAGGTGTTCTGTGAATTGTCGCACCTGTCCCGACCTCGCATCGTCTACCTTTGTGAATTATTCATCCCATAGGGAATCTTGTTCGACATAAATCTTGAGCATGTTTCTTATGTCGATAAACTCACTGGGGTTGTCGAACTAGGGGAGCTTGACATCTTTCATTACTTTATTAATTTTATCCCAGTGCTTCTGGTACTTGGCATATTGTACTTGGATCTCTCGATGAGGATTCTGGGACATCTTAGCACAATATTTTGTGGATCTGTTTATGCGGTCGAGGCTATTTTTTCTTAACAGACAAATTCCATGTTCTTCCTTTTCTCGACCCTGTTGGACTGCCTCAATGTATTCAAGCCTTTCCACTGCTTTCTGCACTCTTTCATGCCATCATTCCATATCCTTGCATGTTGCGACAGCCATGAGAGTGTTCTCCTAGAAATCAATTATATTTTCACTTAATAGGGTTCTTTCTTTCTTGTACTTGTTGTAAACTTCTGAAAACTCACTCTTCAAATATGTCATAGTCTATGTGACACCTTTATAATACTCAAAAATATGGCAAAAGTGTTCCAGTTCCTTCAGAGTATCCGCTAGTTCTCTTTCATCCCTCCTAGCCCTGTCCTGGGAAGCATCAGAGAGGGCTCTTCCCACGCCTATTAGTTCAGACCTGCGAGCATCTGCTGTGTTGATCAAGCTTTCCTCTGTGGTAACCAAAATAGAATGGTCCACAGTAATATTCCTCTTATTAGCAGTCCTTTGCATGATGGCCTTCCTCCTTTGATCATAGGAGATCACATAGATGTCCGCCACTTCGTCTATTGGCTCTGGTATCTGTTGGTCACCCCATGTGAGTGTGTTTCCTAGGCTGTCGGTGGTATATATTTGTTCAAGATCAGACTCTTGAACCTCCTTGTTTTTCTCCAATGGCTTGGCATCTTCCTAATGTTTATTAGGGACCTGAGAATCAAGAGCAATGGATGTGTCGGGAGCGAGCTCAATACTTGTATTCTAGCCATGGCATCCCCGACGTCCTTTTGCAGGGATCTTTCTTTTGACACATCCAATTCTGACTTGTCCTTCAGAATAGCTGCTTGGGTCTTTGACGTATAGGGCATTTATGTATTGAAGCCACTTTCATCTCCTTTTTCTTATAATGTGTCCTCTTGACTTTGAACATTGGGAACACAAGGTTTTTTTTCCTCGGCTCCCTTTTCTTATTCTACATGCACAAAGGTTTTTTGAGATGCCTCCGGACTCTCATCATCACTGTATATCTCTATGAACTCAGACAAAGGGTTAAGTGCACTAGTTTTTATGGACACCTGCCCCAAATTTGATTGATTCGTCGTGCCTGCTGGTGAATCGGTTGGCCACAGTGTGGATTCAGGGTCATCTGACCTATTGATGTTACCAGGGTCTGTGAGCTCGGAGCCACCTACCCTTGTCAGGATCTCTTATGGGTTACCAGTCAGAACGCTTGATAAGAGGGATGGATCCATTATTTACTGAGCATGTTGGAGAAATAGTGTCCCTCTTTCCCTTGCACCTGGAGTTCTGAGAAAATTCTAGTTCTATACAGGGGCTTCCTTAGGAGCTTCCATCATTTCGGTCGATTCGAATGTTACCATTTCTTCCCTAGTCCTAAGAATTTATTTTTCTCTTTGCACTCTTTCATCCAAGAACGTCACTTTCTCTTCCCAACTCATGGCCTTGAACTTGGTTATTTTGCGGTCAGCCATTCTTGCCATCACCTCATCCCAATCTTGAGCATTTTCAGTGAAGATTTCATCCTCAAAATGGTCATGGGAATAAGGCCAACAGGATGATACTTGTGAGGCATGTTTCGATACCAGACCCTTGGGATCATGCTTGTGAAAACGTCCTCTCTGGAACCAAAATTCCAATTGAATTAATCCCTCTTGCTTGGCCTACACAGTGTCTTTAACCTGGTAGAAGCTAATATGAAACCCATAGGGTATGAATGCTCGCTTCTTATCCTTCACCAAAGTGGTTTTGTACCCCTACAAGATAGTTTGGTAACATATTTCCCCTAGTACCAGTCAGTTGGGGACATATATAGGTAGAAAATGTGGTGCTCCTATGGTGACGAAAACCCTAATGTAGGTATCGCGCTCGTCCAGATACCAGTGACCGACTTTCAATATAACTTTTTTGGCCACATCAGACAGCCTTGGGAAATCTTTCTTGAATAGTAAGAAATGAATAGGTGTGACAAATTGGTCGCAAATGAGAGAGTGGTATCTTTTATACCTGTTCTCCAACAAGATGCTAAAAGAGACATGGACCGAGAGCTCAGAAGTGTGCCAGCCCAGGTTCATTCCTGTGAAGACATTTCCTGCACAGATGACGTCCAATAGATAAGACGCCATGTACAAGGCAATATTTTCTCCTTCCTTTGGTTTTTGAGCCTATAGAATGCAGGTGCTCAGTTGTTTGGAGATGATCGTGCCCCAGTTGAAGCTTGTTCTGGAGATGGAGACAGTATAAGTCAAAGGCATCCATGCCTCCGAAAACCTGGAGCAATCACTTTCTCCATGCAACCGACAAAGGAGAGACATTATATATATATATATATATATATATATATATATGTATATAAGGTTGTCTGAGCTTGGTCGTCGGGTACTAGCCGAAGTTTCGGTTAGCAAATTTTTTGTCTTCTCTCCACCAGGATGCCATGATTTTGCTGGTGTCATGCTTCTGATAAAAATTCACAACAAAATTCTTGTTCAAATGTTTATCTGGCTCCCTGAGCTTGTAATATCCTTGGACTTATATTGGGAGGAAAAACCTGGTGATTTGACCGTTATCATCATTAGTTACACACATCTGTGCATCATTGTGATCAACAATCCATTTCAAAATTTCAATGCAAGGGAATACCAGAGTCCTTCTCGCCACCATGTGTAGGTAAGCCTTATGGATGTTAACAAAGACCTCATCATCTAGCTTCCTCATGTCAGGATGACTATGCGGGGTATATTCGGGGAATTCTTCGTGGTTGATTTCCTTGAACAGGTCTTCCGATCGCGGGAATGTTTTCTTGGTCCCAATGTTCGACTTTGTGTCCCCAAACGTTGAGGGCTGAGTGAAGGCTTCTTTGGTGATCGTCTTGATGATGGTGTTGGCTTGGAAGTGAATTCCAATTTTTTTCCAATGGCTGGGGAGGGGCCTTCTCTTGCTTCTGATTTTTGTAGCTTTGGGACTCTACGATATTTCCTGGTGGTAGGTTTCTTTGGAGGCATCGTTCCTACAACCGAAGATGCTCAATTATGGCCGACACATAGAATAATATTAGATATTAATTTATATGTGAAATGAAATCAACACCAGACTGGTACATACCTATATGGTTGCTAAACTCTATTGCTTAATACTCACTATACCTTGGAAGCCTTCTCCCAATCGTTCATCTCGCTCCTCTGGATGTTCCAGACCTCTTTGCATGTAGAACTCTCTGGCTCATAATAATTCAAGGTAATATAACAAGAGAGAACTTACCAGTCGCATTAAGTTGTTAATACAAGTAATGGGACGAAATTTAAACTACTTACCGCCAATTCTCTGTAATCAATTTTACGTAGGTTGACGACGGAGGCATGGAGGGAGATGCATTGTATCTACAGGTTAAAATGGTCATTGGGTTTTGTGCACGAATTAGAGACTAATGCCCGATCTTGGAATTAATAAATCAATTAAATGCATCATATCTAGCATATCTTAGAGATAAAACGTCCCATCATGTCATTTTCTGAAAGGGGCAGTCGAGGATCGGCGCTGGGCTATGGGATTCTTTGTTGATACTCCTTAGAAAAAAAAAATGTTGATGTCGATTTCTTTCGTCGGATGGTTCTGGGACAACACGTGGTAGATAAAAACAGGTGACTGGACTCACGAGTTCCAACATAGGTGGTAACCTTGTTTCAGTTGTGTGCTTCCTTTCCCAGCCTAGGAATCACCTATGTCGCTTAGGTATCATGGGTTAGTAACCAGGGATGACCTTATTGCATATTTTCCCTTGGGCTAGATTCTTGGAAATTCGTCGATGTTGAAATGTTTTTTCGGGATTGGTCATCGGCGATTCCTCCCTTTCCTCGCAAACGACTACTACTTCTTTTTTTTTGGATCGACAAATTTCTTCTACAATGTTTATCATGAAAGAACAACTCCCCGTTTACTGATGTCGGCGAAAACCGTCAATCAGCGTCCTTAGTTTTCTAGGACAATTTTCTTTCACCTCTGATTCTTCCGGGTGCCAAAATTTGGACACGTCAGGTGATACGACTTAAAGGTTGATTATTTAGTCAAACGTTACTCCCTTTAAGTTGTGATGGTTTCGACATGTTCAGGGAAACTTTTAAAGAATCAAGCAGAAATTGTAGAAAACAGAGATAAGTGAAAACAACATTGTTCTGAATTAAACAATAAGTGGTACCCAAAAATTAGAGTTTAGCAGATATATTTTTTAGGGTGTGTTGAGAGATTAACAAATGGCGATTCACTAGGTGAACACAGAATCTCTATTCTTCCTTCAATAACCTTAACTCATGTCCTCCTTATTTTTTATATTTATTTATTATATATATATATATATATATATATATATATATATATATATATATATTGGAAATATTGTTTTAGGGCCTGACCATATACTGGGAGGGCGTCGGGTTGTCCCCTCAAGTTCTGCAATTGATAAGTACCTGCCCCTATATTTTCAGCAACCTGGAAAGGTCAAAGCCATGGGTTCTGAAACTTAGAATGCTTCCCTTTTGGTTCATTCGCTCTGTCCCATTTTAGTACCAAGTCTCCTACCTCAAAACTCTTTTCTTTGGCCTTATGCTTATCAAACCATCGTTTCACTATCTTTTGGTGAGCTAGGAATTTTGACTTAGCCTTCTCTCTCTCTTCTTCCAGCATGAGTAGAGTATTGATTCTTTGTTGGATGGCCGATGAGGGTTACTCATTGGAATATTGGGCCAATTGAAGAGATGGTGGATAGAGTCCGTTTGGGAGGATAAATTCTTGCCTATAGACCAGAAAGTACGGGGAGTTTCCTATGGCTAATTTGGGTGTGATCCTATCGACCCATAGGGAATTATGAAGTTTATTATGCCAATTTCTTTGGTTATTTGTAACTATTTTCTTTAATATCCTTACCATATTTTTGTTATTTGACTCCACCACACCGTTTCCCTGAGGGTAATAATTTGCAGAGTACCTGATTATGATTCCTTTGTCCAAAGAAAATTCTATCAATAGTGTAGAGTAGAAGTAAGATGTATTAACAAATACTAGAATAGAGGGGAGACCAAACCTTGTGATTAGATATTGTTCTATGAATTGTATCACTACCTTCTCATTTACATGAGTCAGAGGGATGGCCTCCGCCCATTTTGTGAAATAGTCGGTGGCAGTAAGAATGTACTTGTGCAGCTTAGAAGAGTTGGGCATAATTTCTCCTATGATATCTATCCCCCACTACTTAAAGGGCCTCGAAACAATCACATGCTGAAGAGGGGATATTTACCTTCTCTCCTTTCCAACGCTTATTTGACAAGTCTTACAGTTTCTATCATAAGTATGTGTGTCTTTGAACAAGGTGGGCCAGTAGTAGCCGGCCCTCAAAATCTTATGAGCGGTGGTATTTCCAGCAAAATGTCCTCCAATGGGGCCATCATGAAGTTCCTTTAGCACCTTATCGACATCTTCACATTCGAGGCACCTCAACAACACCTCGTCATAGTTGATCCAGAAAAGCACCGAATTTATGAGATGATATTGTGCAGACTTTAACCTAAGGGCTCTTCTCTCTCTTGGGTTCAGGATTTTGGGACAAGTTTCGTGATGTAGTAGGTAAGCCAAGTCCTTGTACTAGGAATCTTGTCCTAGGGTAATGTATGATACTTCTCCACACCATAGAGCTATTTCATTCTCCCATCCGGAGTCTTCATTTACTTGATCCCGGGCTTCGACTGCGAGCTTGCACAAACCTTGTCCTTTTACCATCTTGGTAGGTTTTATGTCTAGATCAAATTCTCGGACTACTGCCATCCAATTCCCTTTTCTTTATCCCATTTCTTGTTGGGTGAAAAGATATCTGATTGCAAGGTGTGGCACAATCACTTTAGTGTGGTTCTTGAGGATGTAGGACCTGAAATGCTTTACTTCCTTATAGACTGTGTAGGCCTGCTTGTCTATGGTAGGACAGTTAAGCTTAGCTCCTTGAAGGTTAGTGCTCATAAATGATACTGGGGCTTCATTGTTGTCATCATCCTTCTGAGTTAAAACCGCAGCCAACGACTAGTCAGAAGCAAAGGTATATAAATTAAAGCCTCTATTGAAATCTGGACTTCGCAACACCGGAGCCTGGGATATGGCAGCTTTAATTTTGTTGAAAGATTTTTTTCATTCGTCATACCACTTAAATTCGACATCTTTGTGAATCATATTTTGTAAGGGTTTGATAATTTCAGCGAAGTTGGGAGTGAACTTCCTCATGAAATTGATTTTCCCGAAGAAAGACTTCATGGCTTTCTTGTTATGAGGTAACGAAAGCTGTGCTATGGCCTTAATCATTTTGAGGTCTATGTGAATCCCTGATTGAGATATAATATGACCAAACAACTTCCCTTCTTCAACCCCGAATATAGTTTTCTTATTATTTAAGGATATATCGTACTTCCTGCATCTTTCAAAAATCTGAGTTAAGTGTTGGATGTGCTCCCTCCCATCCTTCGAATACACAGTCACGTCATATAAATATACTACTACACACTTGTTTATAAGCCCTCGGAATGCCACATCCATGGCCCTCTGGAAGGTTTCTCCTATGTTAATTAAGTCGAAATGCATGCTTTTATAAGCAAAGGTTCCCCACTTGGTTCAGAAGGTGGTTTTCAATCGGTTTTCCTCTGAAACCAACACTTGATTGTATCCTAAGAAACCATCGAGCAATGAAAAAATATCCGAGATCGACATGGTCTGCAGGAGTTGTTCCATCGGCAGGACGTGATAATTTTCTTTCTCCAAATATTTATTGATGTTCCGAAAGTCTACACACAATCAGATTTCTCTCATTTTTTTCCTCACCAGAACGAGATTTGCTACCCAGGCAAAGTGCCTAACCTGGAAAATTATCTTCGCATCCAGGAGTTTCCTTAATTCCTGGTACATGAGAGGCTCTAATGAAGGGTGATATTTCCTGTGCTTCTGTTGGAAAGGCTTGACTTCGGGTTTCAACGAGATGTTGTTTTGAATAATACTAGTATCATATGTTTTCAACTCTCTATAGGAACATGCAAAAACGTCCTGGTATTGTCTAAACAGCTTGAGGTAGGCCTTTGTTTCTTCCTTAGATATAGTTTTTCTTAGGTTTACATTCCTTGGGTTCTCTGGGGTCCCAAGATTGACAGTTTCATGGAGGGGACAAGAGTTTCCAGTCTTTGTGCTTTTGGGACCTTTGAATCACTCCTTTAGATCAAATAGATATTCTAGATTAGTTACCCCTTTCGGGATTGTATGGGACATTGATCTATCTGTAAGCCAGTCTTCCATAGGACCCCTTCCCATTGATTTCTCCTGGAACTCTTCATCATCAATAGTGATATCTTTCAAATTGTCTTGATTGGTCAAAAAACTTATGATTTGTTCATCTCCTTCAAAGACTTTCCAATTAGAAATGTTATTAGGTACCGATGGCTTGTAGAGAAGTTCTATAGTGAATCAGGAGGCTTCATAATATTCTAAAGGTGATATCCTAGAAGAGGTTGTGGCTAAGGAATCAACAAGGGTGTTCTTTTCCCTGGGGATTGTAGTAATGTCGAAAACTTCAAAGCATTCTATTAACCTATGCACCTCCTGCTAGTAATTCTTAAGGTGGGGAAAATTGAAATGTATCATTTTTCTTACTTGTCTAATTATGATTTCTGAGTCTCCGAAAACCTTTAATTATTTGACATTAATATCTATGGCTTTCTTTAACCTTTCCACCAGGGCTTCATACTCGGTCGTGTTGTTGGTGCACTCGAATTCTAGCCTACAAGAAAAGAAATGACGCCTACCCCTTGGGTCAATTAGAATGCACCTCTCTCTTGATCCTTCTTGTGACTTGGATCCATCAAAATAGAGGGTCCAAATACATGAATGACAATTATTCCTTCCTTCACCATTGTTGAAGTTATGTTGTCCACCCTTTCCTTCTGCCTGACCTGGCACGAGGTTTTGACAAAAGAGAGAATCTTCTGTCGGCATCGACGATTTCTCCTGGAAAGGAAGCTCATAGTTTTTGGTAAGTGGAACATTGGATATGAGGAGAGGGAAGTTCCCGAAGTAGGAGTCACAAGAATAATTACACAATATGGGAAAACTCGTGGAGGTTAGTTCATTAGGGGCTTCCAAATCGGTGATCGTATGCTACAAATAACTCTCCCTATCAATTCAGATCATGTTCTTGTATCCTTTCAATGGTAGCCAAAGGTGTGCTGAGTCAATACTAAAGTATCAATTCAACATTTTGGACTAATCTTGGCTCAATAATAGCCCATATTCCTTAGGGATATCTACTACAATGATATCAATCACCTGCACGAAACTAGGGTGTGTCACTATCCTGATCATCACATCTTTGAGTTCCCCCATAAACTTGACCTGGGTTCTTTCTAGTTGTATAACATGCTTATCTCTTTTGAGAGGGACAACACCTAGTTTATTACAAATGGCCAAGGGAATGACATTATAAGATGCTCTGGAATCTACCAGACAATTGTGAAGATTCCTATTGAAGACTTCAAATGATAAAAGGAAAGGAGGCACGAAAGGACTCTCCTTCCTACCTTTTGAGCAGGTGTTTATTGTTGGTTTTCTTACCAAATCTATAAGGGGGAGATTCTTCTCTCGACCATCACCAGTGGCCGGGTTTTTTACCGTTCACTTAGAGCCTGCAACATAAGGTCTTTTTGCTGAGGGATTCTACATACATCCATAACTGATATATTAGCTTTCAACTTCTTCAAATCTTCGACTACGTTATAACATAGCTTAGGGCATCCCCGTGTGTGGATTCTTAGAGGCTATTTATTGGGAGCGAAAAGCATTCTCGGGCGGTCAAGAGTCAATTTACTTTGTGAGACATGGGTGGTATCAGTATCTTTTGGGACGAGTTGACCCTTACTACGTGTTTGTACCACAGATATCTCTGTGGATGGTGCCTTAGATTTAAACATATCGTCCAAAGATGCGATCACGTCGGGATCCCATATCATCATGGTTGTGTCTTGTGGTGGGTCAGCCTCTTCCTGATCGACAATGTTAAAGGCCAAACTATTGGGTGTTTCGGTTAGAGAGACTTCATCCATAAAAATATTGGCCATTAAATTCATGGCGTTGAACCACTGAGCACATTCCCTTCCTGAGTGGTTCTCTTGGTGGTAAGTACAGAAAGAATCAGATGTGAAATTCCTTAAGTCAATGTTTAGGTTGGCTGGGGGAGGTTCAATTGCTTTGAGAGGCTGGTTTCTTTTAAACAAAAGGCTGATAGGGTCTCTGGCCTTGGTTTTCCTCACCTGCAGTTCTTTTCATATCTATAATCTCATTCAATAGTTTATTGACCATGTGTTGTAGGTCTTCTATATTCCCATTACCTTTATCGGGAATTGGTTCAGTCGACTTCCCCGACGGTCTAGTCAAGATGAGTCCTCTCCTGGGATGGGATTGGCTTTCTTTTCTTGCTAGATATGCCTGGACTTCTTTACACCCTTACATCTAGAAATCTATCATCTTGGCCTCTTCAAAATTCTCCTCAAGGGTTTTCTTAGCGGCTCTTTTAATGAACATGGAAATTGAGGCCGAAAGAGCATTAGCATAGACCTCGATTTGCAACTCTTGAGCCATTTTTTCCGTGGGCTGAAACTTGTTTAGGATAGTCGTGAATCTTTGATTGAAATATTTGACCCTTTCCTTTGGGGTCATGGTGGCTGCGAACAATTCGACCATAAGCGCTCCCATGATAGTTTCTTTGGAAAATTTGTCTAAGAATTCCTTTTGGAACTTACTCCAATTGGTTATGGATCCTACTGGCAAGTTAAAATACCAAGTGGAAGCTAGGTTCTCAAACGTGTAGGGGAAAAGTCTGCATACCACATCTTCATGTTGAACATTCATAAGCCTGATCGCGAGTATGAACTTCTTGATATGATCTTTGGGCAATCATGAGGTCTCGGGATCATACTTGGGAAGCAAATTTTCCGGGGGCCTAGGGAGATTGTTTATTCATCCAGGGACGGCCACTGCGTCCCCGACCAACCAAGGTTAGTCACCTTGAAGTGGAAACTCTCTCTCCTCCTCATGACCATTGTTCTCTTCCATATCTTCGGAGTCAGAGTTAGTCTCTTCCTCCTCCGAAAGATCGTTAGGTTCAAAGATGTCGTTGGCTGGCGTCTCGAGTATGAGGTCAAGAATTTCTTGGATTTTCGTGATCGCGAAGTCTATTAAGTTTTCGAAGGAGTGTACGAAAACTTTGTTGGGAGTGCTAACCATTGCTCTGCCTTTTTTTTTTCTAAGAGGGAGGATGGGGGTGAATAGCAATGCTATGATTTGTCGGGCGTAAGCTCTGGTAATCCTTCTAAATTGATTCACTTCCTCGTGAGGGAGGGCGTAAGGTATTTCAGGGTGAAGATATCCTTTCTCAGAGTGGGGTGATTTATCTGCTTTGGGAGTACTCGGTAAAGGTGGGTTGTCTATTGGATGACTAGCCATGCATGTGGGCTCTTACGAATCTATAGGCTATTCAGAATCTCATATAACTTATATATTTAGCCATTCATTCTCATGCCCCCCTTCTAGAATTAATTTTTTTGATGGGTCTTAAACCCCTTAACTCAACAGTAAGAACCAAACCTGCCACCGAGGCCAATTTAGAATCTCTAGTGTTTGTGATTGGAATGGTTCTCCAGATCTCGTGATCCAACCAATTTAATTGATGGGATTTTTGTTTTCTTGTGGAGGCATCTCCTTCAGTCAGGATTTTCTCATTTGGTCTTTTCTGTTTAGTTAGGATAAATGTGAGGAAAAGCTGGTATAAACCAACTTGACCACACAACAATAAGGAGGTCTAAAGATTGGGAAAGGTCAAGCTCGAGATAACCCTCAATCCAACATGCAGATAATGATCTCTTACCACAGGCCTAGTAATAATACTTTAACCATGTGAGCACTCGATCACTAGCTTATATTTTAACCTAAACTATCCAAGAAAAAAGATAAGAGCAAATTTAACTACTGGAGAAGAGGTTGAGCTTGGGATAACCCGCTGCTCAAACATGCAAACAATAATCCTATACCACAGGCCTAGTAATAATACGTTAACCATGTCAGCATCCAATTACTATTTGAGAATACTAATTATTAGAAGAAAACATTTGTATGATAAGATAAATAGCAAGAAAAATAATTCATCTACCATAATATTTCATCATATATCCACACAACGATTCATCATTTCCATCATTAGAGAAAAGAAAAGCAAAACAATTACACCAGATAACTTGACAATATATTTGATAGCAGTTACTTGTTACATCTTCTCATGAACTAAATAGGAAATAGTTATTCTCCAGGCTCAATTACACATGCATATGATGAAAACAACTTTGTCTCTGGTCCAAAAGGACTTCTTCATTCATAGCAACTCGAAAATAATTCTTAACAACTAGAAAGTAAAGAGTTCTTGCAACCAACCATCGACCCTAGACCATCGGTCGATGTTCCTATTTATAATATAAAGTCTTAACAGTATTTTATCAAGGTGGAATTCATTTGTTGCAACATGGTTTTATCTCTGATCGGGTGTTCTGTGAATTGTCGCACCTGTCTCAGCCATGCATCGGCTACCTTTGGGCATTCTTCGGCCCATAGGGAGTCTTGTTCGGCATACATATTGAGCACATTTATTATGTCGATAAACTCATTGGGGTTTCCGAACTCATGGAGCTTGATATCTTTCATTACTTTATTAACTTTATCCCAGTGCTTCTGGAACTTGGCATATTGTTCTTGGATATCTCGATGTGGATCTCGGGACATCTTAGCCCAGTATTCTGTGGATCTCTTTATGTGAACGAGGCTATTTTTGCTTAACATATAAATGCCATGTTCTTTCTTTTCTTGACCCTATTGGACTGCCTCAATGTATTCGAGCCTTTCCACCACTTGCTCTTCTCTTTCATGCCATCGTTCCATCTCCTTTCATGTTGCAAGAGCCATGAGAGTGTCCTTCTGGAACTCAATTATATTTTTAGTTAACATGGTTCTTTCTTTCTTGTACTCATTGTAAACTTCTGAAAACTCACTCTTCAAATATGTCGCAGTCTGTGTGGCCCCTTTATAATAATAAAAAATATGGTGCAAGTGTTCCAGTTCCTTCAGAGTATTCACTAGTTCTCTTTCATCGCTCCTGGCCCTATCCTAGGAAGCATCAGAGAGGGCTCTTCCCATGCCTATTAGTTCAAACGTGCGAGCATCTGCTGTGTTGATCAATCTTTCCTCTATGGTAACCAAAATACAATGGTCCATAGTAATCTTCCTCTTCTTAGAAGTCCTTTGAACGATGGACTTCCTCTTTTGATCATAGGAGATTGCATAGATGTCCGCCACTTCATCTATCGACTCTGTTATCTGTTGGTCGCCCCATGTGAGTGTGTTTCCTAGGCTACCGGTGGTATATATTTGTTCAAGATCAGACTCTTGAACCTCCTTGTTTTGTTCCGAAGGCCCGACCTCTTCCTGATGTTTATCAAGGACCTGAGTATCAAGTGGAATGGATGTGCCGGGAGCGAGCTCAATACTTTCCTGTATTATAGCGATGGCATCCCCGACATCCTTCTATGGGGATATTTCTTTTGAAACGTCCAATTCTGACTTGTCCTTCGGAATACCTACTCGGGTCTCCAACGTATCATTCATTTTTGTATCTAAGCCACTTTCAACTCCTTTTTCTTCTCGTGTGTCTTATTGACTATGAACATTGGGAACAAGAGGTGTTTTTTACTGGGCTCCCTTTTCTTCTTCTACATGCATAGAGGTTTTCTAAGATGCCTCCGGACTCTAATCATTACTGTATATATCTATGAACTTGGATAGAGGGTTAGGCGCACTAGTTTCGATGGACACCCACCCCGGCTTTGATTGATTCACCGCGCCTGCCGGTGAATCAACTGGCAGCAGTTGGATTCAAGGTCATCTAACCCACTGATGTTACCAGGGTCTATGAGCTTGGAGCCACCTACCCCTGTCGGGCTCTCTTCTAGGTTACTGGTTGGAACACTTTATAAGAGGGTGGGATCCATTATTTGTTGAGCATGTTGGAGCAACAATGTCCCTCTTTCGCTTGCACCTGGAGTTCCGAGAAAAATCCAGTTCTATACAGGGGATTCATGGGGATCTTCCATCATTTTGGTCGATTCGAATGCTACCCTTTCTTTCCTAGTCCTAAGAATTTATTCCTCTCTTTGTGTTCTTTCATCCTAGAACACCGCTTGCTCTTCCCAACTCATGGCCTTGAACTTGGTTATTTTGGGGTCAGCCATTCTTGACATCACCTCATCCCAATCTTGAGCATTTTCAATGAAGATTTCATCCTCAAAATGGTCGTGGGCATAAGGCCAACAAGACGATACTTGTCAGGCATGTTTCGAGACTAGACCCTTGGGATCGTGCTTGTGAAAACGTCTTGTCTGGAACTGAAATTCCAATTGACTTAACCCCTCTTTCTTGGCTTGCACAGAGTCTTTAACCTGGTAGAAGCTGATATGAAACCCATAGGGTATGAATGCCTGGTTCTTATCCTTCACCAAAGTGGCGTTGTACCCCTGCAAGATAGTTTCGTAACATATTTCCCCTAGTACCAGTCGGTCGGGGACATATATAGGTAGCTAATGTGGTGCTCCTATGGCACCTAAAACCCTAATGTAGGTTTCATCCTCGTCCAGGTACCAATGATTTACTTTCGATATAACTTTTTTGGCCGCATCAGACAGCCTTGGGCATTCTTTCTTAAATAGTAAGAAATAAATAGGTGCAATAAATTGGTCGCAAATGAGAGAGTAGTATCTTTTATACCTGTTCTCCCACAAGATGCTAAAGGAGACATGGACTGGGAGCTTGAAAGTGTGCCAGCTTAGGTTCATTCTTGTAAAGGCATTTCTTGCACATATGATGTCCAATAGATAAGACACCATGTAGAAAGCAGGAGTTTCTCCTTCCTTTGGCTTCTGAGCATGTAGAATGCACGTTCTCAACTATTTGGATATGGTTGTGCCCCAGTTGAAGCTTGTTCCGGAGATCACAATAGTATAAGACAAAGGCATCCATGCATTCGAAAACCTGGAGCAATATTTTGCTCCATGCAACCAGCAAAGGAGAGACATTAGATAGATATAAGGTTGTCAGAGGTTTGTCGTTGGGTAGCAGTCGGAGTTTTGGTTAGCGAATTTTTTGTCTTCTCTCCACCAAGACACCATGATTTTGCTGGTGTTGTGCTTCTGATAAAGATTCACAAAAAAATCCTTGTTCAAACGTTCATCTGGCTCCTTGAGCTTGTAATACCTTTGGACTTCTATTGGGAGGAAAACTTTGGTGATTTGACCATTATCATCATTAATTACACACTTTTGTACATCACTGTGATCAATAATCCATTTCAAAAGTTCAATGCAAGGGAATACTGGAGTCGTTCTCACCACCATGTGTAGGTAAGCCTTGTGGATGTTGACGAAGACCTCATCATCCAACTTCCTCATGTCAGGATCTCTATGCGGGACATATTCGGGGAATTCTTCATGGTTGATTTCCTTGAATAGGTCTTCCCATCACGAGAATGTTGTCTTGGTCCCAATGTTCACCTCTATGTCCCCAAAGGCCGGGGGTTGAGAAAAGGCTTCTTTGGTGATCGTCTTGATTATGGGTGTTGTCTTGGAAGTGAATTCCAATTTTCTTGCAATGGCTGGAGAGGAGCCTTCTCCTACTTCTGATTTTTACAGCTTTGTGACTCTAGGATATTTCCTGGTGGTGGGTTTCTATAGAGGCATTGTTCCTGCAACCAAGGACACTCAATTAGGGTTGGCACATAGAATAATATTAGATCTTGATTTATATATGAAATGAAATCAACACCAGACTGGTACATACATGTATGCTTGCTAAAATTTGTTGCTTAATACTCACTATACCTTGGACGCCTTCTCTGGGTCATTCGTGTCGCTCCTCTGGATGTTCCGAACCTCTTTGCACACAGAATTCTCTGGATCATAATAATTCATGGTAATATAATGAGAGAGAACTTACCAGTCGCATCAAGTTGTTAATAAAAGTAATGGGATGAAATTTAAACTACTTACCGCCAATTCTCTGTAATCAATTTTACATAGGTTGATGGTAGAGGCGTGGAGGGAGATGCATTGTATCTACAGGTTAAAATAGTCATTGGGTTTTGCACATGAATTAGAGACTAATGCACGATCTTGGAATTAATCAATTAATTAAATGCATCGTATCTAGTGTATCTTAGAGATAAAACTTCCCATCGTGTCATTTTTTGAAAGGGGCAGTTGGGGATCGACGCTGAGCTACGACATTCTTCGTTGATACTCCTTAAAAAAAAAAAAAAAAACATCAACGCTGATTGCTTTCGTCAGATGGTTCTGACGCGACATGTGGTGGATAAAAACAGGTGACTAGACTCACGAGTGCCAACAGAGGTGGTAACCTTCTTTCATTTGCGCTCTTCCTTTCCTAGCCTAGGAATCATAGATGTCTCTTAGGTATCATGGGTTAGTAACTGGGGATGAACTTATCGCATCTTTTCCCTTGGGATATCTTCTTGGAAATTCGTCGATGTCGAAATATTTTTTTGGGATCGACCGTCAGCGATTCCTCCCTTTCCCCACAAATGACTGACTCCTTTTGCGTTTCACCGATGCTGAATGAAATAGGTCATCAGATAATTTCTTGTGTAATGTTGATCACGAAAGAACAACTCCCCGTTTACCGATGCTGATGAAAACCGACGATCGACATCCTTAGTTTTCTAGGACGATTTTCTTTCACCTTGGATTCTTCCATGTGCCGAAATTTGGACACTCCAGGTGAAACGAATTAATGGTTGATTCTTTAGTCAAACGTTACTCCCTTTAAGTTTTGATGGCTTTGACATGTTCAGGGAAACTTTTAAAGAATCAAGGAGAAATTGTAGAAAAAAAAGATAAGTGAAAAAAACATTGTTCTGAATTAAACAATAAGTGGTACCCAAAAAGTAGAGTTTGGCAGAGATATTTTTTAGGGTTTGTTGAGAGCTGAACAGGTCCTTCCCATCAAACTTCCTGATATCGATCTTAGGAACGTGGTTGGTCTTCAACCCAAAGTTGGAATTTCTCCATTCTTGATTCACCTTCCTTGTGTCATCATCATGAATTTCATGGGATACATTTTCACTTTTAGGTGTCCTCTCTATTATGAAAATTTTCAATCCTTCTATGAGATCCCCTTTTAAACCCTCCATCATCTCTTGTATTTCATATTTTGTTACTGTCTTCTTTTGTAAATCATTTATGTCCCTGTGAATTTCTTCACCTTCATCAAGAGTCCATGTAAAATTATCTGGGGGCTTATTTGGTGTAGAAGTTCCCTTTTTGGGTGGCATGTTGGCAAAGTATCACTTTTGAACCTTGATTTTGAGGTGGTTTTACTAGACAATATTTCTTCTACTACATATCCAAAGTTTCGGCCCTTCCGGGTATGAAAATTTATTTTTTGTAGTTCTCTGATATTTCTTCTATGCAATGCCATAGGTCTGATCAAAATTGGATGTGCCAAGTGGAATTTACGGTAAATTCCCCATAAATTGTTGATTTTTGGCCTTTCCGAGAGATGTCGCTTGTATAGCGTGCCCCGGACAAAATAATTCATATAAAATTCTGAAACTCGTAGAAGAAATAACAAAGACTGTCCATTATCCAATGCAACCAGTCTCACTCCATTTGGATATTCTAGGAAGAAGTTATTATTGTTTTACCTGGAACACCTTCTTGAGACTAGTAAATAGAACTAGTCAGATACCCTATCTTCCACAGAGTGTATCTAAAAATGTAAGATGACCCAGAAGATGAAATTTTTACCACATATACCTTACTAATTTCTATGAATACCCTCCAGAGTTTAGGGTCTGAAATGTTACATAATTTTTTTTATAGCACCAATTACGTAATGAGTCATTTCAGGATGATTCTATAACCCTATCTTGCACAGGTTGTATATCCAAAATTGTAAGGCCTCATGTGATGAAATTTTAACCGAACTTACCTTGATCCATCTACTAAATATCCTCCAAGACATTCCTTATGAAACATTGTATAAAACAAGTTATATCAAAAATTCCAAGGTGTCTCAAATGTAGCAGCGAAACCCCAAGACCTTGAGCTCTGATACCATATGTTAAGAACCAAATATCAATATAGCATAGAAAAACCTCAAAATAAGTACTCAACGCCTTGAAAAAGAGAGAAATTTAGATAATAAGCCTCTTTGAGTGGGAAACCTCCTTATTCCCACATAAATGTACAATTCCAAGATGATTTGAAATGAAAATGTCTCCTTGGTATATATAGGAGACTAGGAGGTATAATTACAAGTCATGGAATAAAGACAACATAAATAAAATAACATTACTAATGCAATATGCCCCAATTAAGGGGTAATGAGCCAATATTAGGGCTCAACATAAACTGTAACTCTTAATTCCTAACACCATTAAATTATAACCTCTAACCTCTCACCAATATAAATCCTTAACCTTAACACATATTCATCATAACCCCTAAAACATAACCATATAAAGAATTACACCTAATCCTCATATTATAACCCCAATAACACTAATCCACTAAGCAATAAGACTTATAACTCTTAACCCTTAAAACCCCTTAGCCCTATAACACATGTTACCATAAAACCTAGCCTACCACCCTTAATCCCTCACACTTCTAAACATTAAATGTTATAAAACCTACACTATATAACAATGTTAAATATTAATACCTAATCAATACAACCCTTAAAACCCCTAAACATTAACCCTTCTAACCCATAAACATTAACACTTCTAACCCCTAGCTCCTATAACCACAAACCATCTCAAATCTTAACTCAAAAACCTTTCTTTCTTATAATATCTATAATCTTGACCCTATAACCCCTCACCCCTCAACCTTATAATCATTAACCCCTAAAAGATAAATCATATAATAATTACCACATATAACCCATGTAATCCCTCACCATAGCACCTTATATACAAGTTATCCCTCATAACCCCTAACACTTGATATTTATAACTTAAACAGATATATCTCAACCCCTATAATCCCTTACCGTTAACGCCTAACTCATATATCCTTAACAATATCTATCAACGAACCCTTATATTTTTTATAACCTTCATACCATATATCACATATCACCTCTTCCCTATAACCCCTAATCCAATAAATCCTAACCCTTAATTCTTTTAACCCCTACATGATAACCCTATAATCATTAACCCTTCTAACCCCTAAAACATAAATCGTATAACCTTACCACCTATAATCCATATTATAACCTTACCACCTATAATCCCTAACCATAGCACCTAATATATAATTATCGCTCATAAACCCTAACACTTTATATTTATAAGATTAATGGATACATATCAACCCCTATAATCACTAACAATCAACACCTAGCTTATCTATCCTTAAAAATATCTAACACCCAACCCTTAAAACTTGTATAACCTTTATACTGTATATCCCATATCACCTCTTCCCTTAACCACTAATCCAATAAATCCTAACCCTTAATTCTCTTAATTATTTTAACCCCTACCTATTAACATCTATACCATCTAACCCATCTAACCCATATAATCCTTGTAACTTCTAATCCATATAACCCCTAATCCAATAAATCCCAACCCTTAATTATTTTAACCCATACATGTTAACATCTAAAGCCTCTAACCTATATAATCTATATAACCTATAATCCATATAACCTTTGAAAACTATAACTGCTAAACCATATAACTCATATAATCTTCACCCCCATAACTTCACACCCTCAATTTGTATGCTTTATAATATTTAACACTTAAAACATTATAACTCATGAAAACCATATTTCTTATAATACCTAAAAAAACATTCTTAACACCTAAGTTATACAACCATTAATATTACTCCTAACCCTAATATTACTTATAAACTATAATATAACCCCTTACCAATAAAAAACGGTTCCTTAAACTCTATAGCCAATGAGTACCCTTATAAATGATAACTTGTCTAATGTACAACCCCTAAGAATTATAACCCAAACCCTTAGTCAACTAAAACCCCTAACTTCCATCACCTAACAACCCATATCATCCATATTATCTTAAACCTTATTCTAACACTTAACACCAATAAATCCTAACACCTAAAACCTATAATCCATGTCCCATAATCTCTAATCCATGTCTATGATAAAACCTAAAACTCTTCTCAAGCTTTAACTTTAACCCCAAATTACTATAACCCCTAATACTTATAATCCATAAGCCTAAAACATTATAACTCATAACCCATATATATTGTTGGGTACCATTTTATGCTTATTTTCACTTCACAAATCATACTTTTGTCTCCAAAACCATCCATTTTGACTTCATCGTATTCCATATTTTCCATAAAACAAACTATGGAAGGTACATTTATCATTCCTTAGATTAATAATTGAATTTTTGAATTTTCAACATTAAAATTAAAAATTTCTTAGAAATTACTGGATTTGACTAAATCTCGTAATTGCTCCAAGGTTCGTGTACTTTCAAGACAGCTGGGAAAAATAAAAGACATGTGTCATGATCCTTGATGTACAAGGTTGGATGAATATCTATCAGGTTTGATATCTGAGCTTTCCAGGTGTCTAGTTAACGCTGGTCAAACATGGCCACTTCAACAAAAAATACCCTGTTTTACTAGAAAATTATGGAGAGTTTTATATTTTCTGATTTAATACATGTATTTTTTTTTATTTAATACATGAATGTGTAGAGGTATACATAGATTATTTTTCTGTGTATTGTAATACTTTTGATGATTCCTTGGAAAAATTGGAAAAAGTCCTAAAAAGATGAATAGAAACAAATTTGTTTCTCAACAATGAAAAATGTTTCATGATGTTAACTAAAGGAATAGTATTCGGTCATCATATTTCATCATCAGGAATTACAGTGGATCCTGCAAAAATACAAATCATTGTGAACCTATTAGAACCAGTCAATCAGAAGGATGTGAGAAGTTTTCTTGGATATGCAGGCTATTACTGAAGATTCATTGAAAATTTTAGTAAAATAGCTGTCATTATTCAAATTACTTGCAAAAGATGTACATTTTCATTGGGATACTAATTTCCAAACTGCATTTCAGAAACTCAAGGAAAATCTATCAACAACACCTATCTTAAAAGTAACTAATTGGGATTTTCCATTTCACATCTCTACAGATGCATCAGATACTACAATAGGGGCATCATCGGGTCAAAAATAAAATCTTATGGCTTATGCTATTTACTTCATTAGCAAGAATTTAACCCCTGCATAATTGAAATACACAGTCACTGAGAAGGAAATGTTGGTAGTAGTACATGCTGTGAATAAATTTCATCACTATGTCATTGGTTAGGAAGCATACACTCCAACAGAGGGCCCTGAAGAAGCACATCAAGCAGGAGGACATAAAGAAGTATATTCTAGCAAGGAACCGAAGAAAACCCAATGCATTAATCATAGCATAAGGACCTGAGGAATCTACTAAGCAAATTAATCTAAGAAGAACCTCATCAAATTTGTCATAAGTGAGGAATTGCAGCAACATTCCAACCAGATTCAACCAAGCAACATCACCAACACAAGGAGCAACAAAGAAGTTAGTATAATTTTTTCTTTTTAATGTTTTAAAAATTTGGAAAATTCTTCATAAGCTAGCAATGATAAATACCTTTCCCTTCCCCTACACTATCTCTTCATCACTTCATATACCCTCAAAGCATCAAACAAAGTACTTAAAGAAACCAATTTGGTCTCCAAGGGAGCTATAAGGAGAAATTAGATTTTCGAAATCAAACAACAAGAGCATGATTAGAAAGAAGGTTATTCTTGTAAATATTTTTATGGTTTCCAACATAAAAATCTTTACAAACATTATCAAAACAAATTATCAAACTGGATATACAAACACATTGTTTTGAATATGTCAACTGTACAATGCTCTGTTTTATGGAGACATATATGTGGAGACATTATAAGTTGTTGTTTACTTCAAAATGAAAATAGGGGTCATAAGGAAAATACATTTGGAGTTATAAGTTGAATGGTTATTCAAAGGAAAATAAATCAGGGAGCTATAATTGAAAGTGGAGTCATAAGATGAACAACCATTTCCTGTGATGATTGCAAGAAAAGAAGGTGAAATTTCATAAGTGAAAGAGGTATGATGACGAGGCATTTTCAAAAATGAGTGCTCATTTGAGAGATTGTAAAAATGCATTTCTACCATAATACCCTTGTTAAGAATGCTTATTCCCTCTGCAAAACTCAATTTTTCTCCTGAAGTCATCACTCTCATTCTCATTTTCCTCCACAATGTTTTTTTTCCTCTTTCCTAAAATTGTTGTAGCTTCACCTCTTTCCATATATTTTTGTTCCACTTAGATGCTCCCCAGATTTGAATTGCTGACGCGTTCCTGTGTTATAAATTACCTCCTCGCTCCAACGCATTCCTTCCTACGCCTGCCCATCCAAAAATTTATGATAAACAATGAATTGTATGTTGACAATTTCACTGTCAACATACACCATTTTCACCCTGTGGATAAATCGTGGCATTGAGGAAATATGTGGGACGTGAATACGTAAACCAAGGAGAAGAGAACATGTTCAAGAAGGAGTTAGCTAGGGAAGGTAAGTTCAAATTCAATGTTAAGAATCGTTAAGTTAAGTGCCAATTTCAACTTCCTGAGGAACGTTTTGAGAACATAAACAATTCATTTCTAGCAGAGGTTGATTATAAGAAGAAAAACAGAGCTAGGTTTCAACAAGAAGGCATAGAAGATTTTAAATTGTAGATTGAATTTCCAGGTATGCCCTTTTATCAATAAATTTATGATTGAAATTAATAAAGAGGAGTTTAGAAATTAAAAAAATGAGATTTCTTTGTTTCATTTGAACAAAAAATTCTGGTTGAAAGAACATTCACAGAATTGAATTAAAATAGAGTCTACAAGTTTGAAGAAATCAAATCAGCTGATTGAAGAATAGAGAGGGTTGAATTTGTTTTGGACAAGGATAGACCTCCTTTTTGTATAAGCAATGAAATATTTTTTAGGGTCTTTCTCTTTAAAAATTTAAAGAATGGTGTCTAGGTATGAATGAGAGAAGTTTGATCCATCAGAAGCTCAGAAAGACTCTCTAGAAATTCTTGACAAAAATCAGTGGATATATTTCTTTGAGAAGTTTGATGGATATGGTGAAAAGATTGATTTAGAGTTTACTTGTTCATTTAATGGGAAAAGGCCCACTGTTGGTAACATCACCATTAGAATTTATGAAGATGTAATTGCAAAGATCACTGGATTACCTTAGACTGGAGAAACATACTTCAAAACAAAACACTTTAAAGACAAATCATGGGCACCTTTTGTATCCAGATCTAGGATTTCAGTAGTAAATTGGAAAAAAAGAATTCCAAGAAGTTGGTTGATTCATCCTTGGGATGAATTAACCTATCTCATCCATAAATTTATTACTTGCGAAGGAAGGTTTAGTATTGTGTACCTGTATCACATCAAATTGTTGCAACATTTAAAGAGTGATTATGAAATTAGCATGCCCTACTTTCTACTGCAAATCCTTTCTAAGATGGCTAAGGTTGTTCAAAAACAAGGGAGGAATATAAAAAAGAGTCTATACCACTATGGCTTCATCAAAATGATCATCGCACATGGAATACAAAAACTGAACTTGTCATGGCAACAATTTATCATTGGAAATGGTTTTGAAATAGTGGAAGAGAAAATATAAGAAGAAAATATATTGATTGTGATAGATCATGAGGAGGAAATGCAACACCCCAAGGCGACAAGCTAAAAATAGCCTATGGGGAGGAGAAGAACAAGAAGTATAGTGAAAATGGAAAAATAATTCCAAGAAAAATACAAGATTTTCACCACATATGAAAGGAAAGAAAGAAAAATCCAAAAAGTCCAGAAAGGACAAATAAAAGAAAGTGACAATGAAGCACAACAAGCAAAGTATGCACACATTCAGACTTTGGATAAACAAAAGGAGGCAGGGAAAGCAAAATCATTAGAAGACGGTGATTTTGAAAACCAAGAGACTTCCACATATGAGAAAATGAGAGAAGAGGTGAAACAATTAATTGAAGACATGAAATATGAAACTCAATCACCATAGGAAGTAGAACAAATAGAATAAATGGTTGGTGGGTCCGCATCAAGGCTTGATAAGAAAGAAAAGAAAATAAAAAAGATGAAGAAAAAGATCAAAGAAATAGAGGTTCTGGAAAGATATTTGAAAACAGAAAAGGAAATGTTGAGGATCGAAAGCCATAAAACTCATGAGGAAAATGAAAAACTAAAGAAGAAGAAAAATAAGCTTCAAAAGTTAAACAAATTGATCTCTGAAGAAGCATACAAATGGCTTCAGCAAAAGAAATCATACAAGGAAAAATATAAGAGGTTAAAAGTTATTCATACAACTCAAGCCAATGTGGATACATTATTATAGGCAACTGAGGTAGCATAATACTATTGACAGGAGTTCAAGAACATTTTTTGTGCATGAGGACATGAAAAGTCTTCCTCTTGGGGGAGATGTTGGGTACCATTTTATGCTTATTTTCACTTCATAAATCATACTTTTGTCTCCAAAACCATCCATTTTGCCTTCATTTTATTCCATTTTTTCCATAAAAAAACCTATGCAAGGTACATTTATCATTCCTTAGCTTAAGAATTGAATTTTTGAATTTTTAGCATTAATATTAAAAAATTATCAGAAATCACATGATTTGACTAAATCCCGTAATTGCTCCAAGGTCCGTGTACTTTCAGGATAGATGGACGAAATTAGAGACATGTGTCATGATCCTTGATGTACAAGTATGGATGAATATCTATCAGGTTCGAGATCTGATCTTTCCAGGTGTCTGGTCAACGTTGGTCAAGCAGGGCCACTTCAACAGAAAATACCCTGTTTTAGTATAAAATTATGGAAAGTTTTAGATTTTCTTGGGATTTGTGCATATTTTGTGGATATGAGGGAGGGATTTGACCTTCTTAGTATATTTTGTGGATATCATCCTCGGATTAGGATTCTTTTTAGTATTTTCAGTTACAAACGTTTTGTGTAAATACTTCAAGACATGGACTAGTATGACATCTTATGTTAATGAAGAAAACTCTAAATTTACAGTCTTGAGATCAGTTTGGTTCTTTTTTCTTGATGATGTTTATGAGATGATTATATTAATGCTGTTGGAAGTTCCTTCTTAACATAGACAAATCTATGTGTACAAGTGAAGCACTGGAGGGCCCCCTTTGCCAAGCTAGTACACTTCTCCTTTTTCATTATTTTCAAGTAAAATTCGGTATGAGCTTTAAGTTTACATTATGTTGTAGGTAATGTTGTGTTTTACTTGATTTAAAAATTACTTATGTTGCTGATGAATTTGGGAAAGAAAATAATGCATCTCTTGTAAAAGGGTTTAGTCTTTCTGACATTTACAAGCCTCTAAACTAGTTTGAATGCTTAGTGATTTGAATGCTTAAATTTAGTTGAATAATTTTACTTTAGCTTGTTGATTAATGGTAAGATATCTATGAATACACCTTATATAAATAAGCTTAGCATTTCTTTCATACTCAACACTTAGATTAGCTTTTGAATTATTTTTATTTAAAGAACTAAATTTATCTCTAAGTCCATACATTTTGGATGTGTCTCTAAGTCTTACAAACATCAGATTGACAATTAAATACACTCTAATTTACATCAGTATATTGGAGCCCAACGTATATCTCCTAACCTATAACAATTTATCCTTACAAACCCCATAAATTCTAACCCAAGTCACCCAAAAGAAATATAACCATAAACAACTAACACTTTTAACCCCTGAGCCATTTAACACCAAACTTGAAAATTTTATGACATGCAATATCTATAACCCTTATAATGCATCAGCCCTATTATCTCCAAACCTTATCACATATTTGATATGAACCCTATAAGCCTTATTATTTATAACCCATATGTCCCTTAACCTATAACCCCCAATTCAAAACCAATATATATCCTAACCTCTATAACCCATGTGTAGAACCCCTTATTCCATAATCCCTAACACACATAATCATTCTCTGCTTTAACAATGATCACGATATAACCCTTAACCCCTACTAAATTAAAACCCTAAGAACTTTATTAACCCAAACCCTTCTATCCAACAACTTTTGTAACCCCTCACCTATATAAGCCATATAAATCCTAATGAGTATAGCCATTATACCTCCTAATACCATAGCATCGTCAAACAACTTTTGTAACCCCTCACCTAGATAATCCATATAACTTCTAATGATTATAATCATTATACCTCCTAATACCATAACATCGTCAAACTGCTAACATTTATAAGATCCATAATACTTAATCCCTAACTATTGATATTATGGTAGCTACAGGAGGTATTAACCTCACCCTTAACTACTACTACATTAAACCTAAGATATTTACTACCCCTAACCCCTCTATCTACTAGTTCTTTATCCATTAGTTCTTGTAACCCCTAACCTATATAATCCCTATAACTCCTAACATTTATAACCTTTATACCTTCTAATACCATGGCCCCTATAATGTTGAACTGCTAACATATATAAGACTTATAATACTTCATTCCTAAATAGTCTAACTCATAACATATCTAATGTATAACTCCTAAATATAATTTCTTATACTTATAATCATTAACCTCTAACACCTATTTCCCCTAACTCTTAATACCTAGTTTCTATGATCCTAAAAAATGTTCACCTCTTGGCTTAGTTGGTCTCTTCACCACCATTAAGGTTTTTATTTAAATCAAAGCCATAAAACTCATGAGGAAAATGAAAAACTAAAGAAGAAGTAAAAGAAGCTTCAAAAGAGAAACAAACTCATCCTCAAACAAGCATACAAATGGCTTCCGCAAAAGAAGGCATACAAGGCAAAATATAAGAGATTAAAAGTTCTTCATATAGCTCAAGCCAATGTGGATACATTATTGCAGGCAGAAGAGGTGGCAAAAGACTATTAATAGGAGTTCAAGAACATTTTTTGTGCATGAGGACATGCAAAGTCTTCCTCTTGGGGGAGATGTTTGGTACCATTTTATGCTTATTTTCACTTCACAAATCATACTTTTCTCTCCAAAACCATCCATTTTGCCTTCATTTTATTCCATATTTTCCATAAAACCACCTATGCAAGTTACATTTATCATTCCTTAGCTTAAGAATTGAATTTTTGAATTTTTAGCATTAAAATTAAAAATTTATTAGAAATTACAGGATTTGACTAAATCCCGTAATTGCTCCAAGGTTTGTGTACTTTCAGGACAGCTGGGTGAAATCAGAGACATGTTTCATGATCATTGATATACGAGGATGGATGAATATATATCAAGTTCGAGATCTAATATTCCAAGTGTCTGGTCAACGCTGGTCAAACAGGGCCACTTCAGCTGAAAATACCCTGTTTTAACAGAAAATTATGGATTGTTTTAGATTTTCTTGGGATTTGTGCATATTTTGTGGATCTGAAGGAGGGATTCAACGTTATTATTATATTTTGTGGATCTCATCCTCAGTTTAGGAGTATTTTTAATATTTCCAGTTAGAAATTTTTTGTATAAATACTTCAAGACATGGACTAGTATGGCATCTTATGTTAATGAAGAAAACTCTGAATTTTCAGTCTTGAGATCAGTTTGGTGTTTTTTTCTTGATGATGTTTATGTGATGATTATGTGAATTTTGTTGGAAGTTCCTTATTAAATGAGACAACTCTAGGTGTAAAAGTAAAGCACTGGAGGGCCCCCTTTGCCAAGCTAGTACACTTCTCCTTTTTTATTCTTTTCAAGTAAATTTTGGTATGAGCTTTAAGTTTACATTTTGTTGTAGGTAATGTTGTTTTGTTTTACTTGATTTCAAAATTTCAACGTTGGCCCATTTGCATGTCGTTGTTGTTGGTGTCTAATCCTTGTACAATTTTTGTTCCTCGTTCCTTGTTCCTAATGGCATAAAATGTCCCACACAAAGACCAAATTAATATTTGTTGCATAAGTCTTTTGTCTTGTTTCAATGACTATGCAACGAATCTCAATTCTAAGAAGATTCAAATAGGACCTAAGAACCTTAAGTTCTTTCCTTAACCATGGGTGACATAACACTATCATAATTCAATAGTAAAATTGTTACATTTCATTGTAATGCATCATGTGTACTAAGGGCTTGAACCACCATATCCACAAAGAAAACATACCAAGAATATTTGTCTTATGAACAAGATATGGTAATATCCATTTTGAGGTTTGGCATAGAGATTGTTCTTATAGAATACACTACATTGCACCATAATATAATCCCTACACTCCTTGAAAACCATGTAACACCATTCAAATTAGACACAATATTCTTGTGACGGATTAGCTATACTAGCAACGAACTTTTTTCGTCGATAGTATCGTAAATTCATCGCAAGATTATTTACATTCGTCTCTCTTGCAATGGTATCAAATCATGCTTGGATACATTTCATATTTGTTTGATCAACTTGAAATCTCAATTTGATACTTTGCAAGCAAGTTGGACCTTCATTCAAATACAAATATGAAACTTGGAATCACTAACATATCTACTAGAACATATGAAAAATAGGGTTTATGGTTTCCATGATGAATTGATTATGGAAGAAAGTGGGTGTGTAAGTCAAATTTGATTCCAGAAACCCTCCCATATCGTTAAGGCATGTGGATAGTCTATCCAAGTCAAATTTCAATGCATACAAATACATGAGTTTGAAAACATTTTAACGTTGGCCTCATTCCAGTCCAACAATTCTTCAGCATCTAGATTTCCCTCATACATGGGGACCTCTATCTTAGCTCTGCCTCCCAATATGGAAATTGTTTTGAACAAACGTTCTTCTGTAGCATCCTCTCATGCAACTTCTTCAACCTCGACCTCTTCACTTTTCGCATCACTGACATCCCCAACGTCAAGTGCTCTGCTCTGTGCTACTTTCATTGCTTCCATTTGGGTGCGAAACTCTCGCATCTCCCTTTATACAACACAGTTGGATAAAGGAGGATCTCATCTTCTTGGCGGCATTATGTTGACTCTCTGTCACACATAGAGTACAGCTACGAGTTTTCTGTCTCCTTTTTCCTCCTTCACCTAAAATATATAGAAGAAAAATGTTCTCTGATACCACCTGATGCAGAACCCCTATCCCTCCTAAGGGTTGTGTGACCTACCGGTTAGGATCTTCTGATTCTGGAGCCAAAATGGCTCTTCTGGTTCCAAACTAGAACCCTTTGGACAATTACATAGGTCCCTTACGAATTCTCAGTTGGATTTTTCGGGTGCCATGCGTGAGCTCCCACAATGCGTGACCAAGTGTTGTGACCGAGTACCAAGCCAAAAAGGTTCTTATTTGGGACCAAGAATTCTTGAGTCGAATGTCCTGTCTTCTGGTCTCTCGAACCTCTGGTAGACGAAACGCTGAAATGGTCCGGCGCTCGCTACTTCGGGATTTCACATTTTTTGAAATCAAGATGCAAGGGGATGTCTCTACTCCTTGGATTCCCCAGTTTCCTAAAAGCGGAAATTCCAAAATAACCCAGTGCCTAATCGATGACTCATGACAATCCCTGCGATTGATGGTCCTAGTCGATTCACGATTTCATGATTCAAAATCCTGAGAGACAATATTCCCTACCTTTTCAACTCATGGTCCCTGAAATTCCAAAATGAACGTCGAGAAACTCTCGCTGCTAACATCCTCGCAGCTCCTCCTCGGGGGTATTCTCCATTGTCCATTCAGTTCTTTGAATTCTCCTCCTGGATCTATGCAGGGTTAAATCCCGTGCTCCTCCATTCAATCAGGCGGTCTGCGGGGATTTCCATCGCGATCCAACGCTCGACGATATTCTTCCCCTTGAGCTTTTACTCGATATCGACTTAGAAGATTTTCTAAGTCAGGGAAGACTTGATCTTCACTCCTCCCAGGGAATGGGTTCCTAGATCTTGACAACACATCCGAAGTGTTATCCCTCCTGAACTTTGTCCAGTTCAGACTCTGACTCCCGTGCACTCCTTGTGTCTGAGGGAGTTTGGTAGATCAGATCCACAACGTTTTCTCTCTGGCTCTATGCACACCTTGCAGATCTCCTAATGAAGAGAAAACAATTCCAAAACGTTTCTCTCTGGCTCGATGCACACCTTGCAGGGCTCCTAACGAAGGGAAACAATTGAAACTGGGAACAAATCACAGTTACATTCACTTGTTTACAAAACATAAAATAATAGGAAAACACACACACTGCAATCTCAACACATTTGGATCAATTTTCCATTCTTTTCTATTCGTAAGTGCCCACTGGCTACTAAATACATACAAAATACACTAGCATCAAAAACTGAGATCTTGTGCTCACTCGCAGTTCTCTTACAAATGACTTCTCTGTATTATTGCACTCCTCTCTTTTTTCTCTTCCCTCTACCGCTAACTGGGCTTACAAACTTTTTCATAACTCAAAATGTTCCTAGGGTTTCCCCTGCTACTTGCCTACTCTAAACCTTATCCTACGCTATCTTAGTCTAGTCGTATTCTAGATCCGAAGTGGAAACTCCTACTCTGTTTACAATTTGAAAACTTGCTTCTTGGGGGTAAAATTCGACACCGTTTCAATCGTGTCTCAAAAAGATAATTCTGGCATTGAGTGGAGGCGGATCCTGAAATCCGTGGTAGCCACCTACGTCAAAGTTCTAGAAGAACTCACACGTGTTGAGTGTTCTCACCTCTATGCACTTGACATGATGCTCCTGCATCATACTCCCCTTGACAAAAATTCATGGACTCCTGTCCATGAGCTCCTCTACTAATTTTCCCTACTTCTAGATAGTAGCTTCATTTTTCCAACTGGCATCTTCGATTGGGTGTCCCTTCCATTTGAACAGATACTCAAAATAAGTCTTCCTCCTGGTCTTCTTCCCAATCCTCTGATCAACAATTTTCTCCATCTACGGCTTTTCTGCTACAGGAATTTGTTTCTCCCACTAAATCTTTCCTTGATCTTCTGACCCTTTTGTGTCATATTTCTTGTAAGGATATAGGTCTGAAATGTTGAATATGGGTGAAATGCCCACACCATCTGGCATTTCTATCTCATAGGCGTTTTCATTGAACTTCCTTAATATCTTACAAGGTCCTATCTTTTTCATATTCAACTTGTTATATTTTCCCCTAGGGAACCTTTCCTTTCTGAGATGTGCCAAAACCTAATCTCCCACTTGAAATTGAAGTTCCCTACGATGATGATTAGCTCTATGTTTTTATTTCTGATTAGAACTTTGTAATTGTTCTTGGATCCGACCATGGAGTTTTTTCATTTCAGCAGCAAAATCCTCTGCTCCAGCGCTTCTGATCTCTTCCTGTTCCAAGTGCCTTAACTCAGACACTCCCCTAGGTTGCATTCCATAGAGTATTTGGAACGGTCTCCTTCCAGTGATTCCATTTGGTGATTCATTGTATGTAAATTCTACTTGTGGCAGAATCTGATCCCACTGGTTATGGTGTTCAGTAACTAGGCTTCTCAATAAGTTTCCCGGACTTATATTTACCACCTCAGTCTGCCCATCATTCTGAGGGTGATAAGCTGGGATGAAGGACAAATATATCCCCATCTTATTCCACAATGTCCTCCAAAAGTGACCAACAAATTTTGTGTCTCTATCTGAGACAATGCTTCTAGGTAGGCCGTGAAGTCTCACAACTTCTCTAAAAAACAAATTTTCAACATGTGTTGCATCACTGGTCTTCTGGCATGGGATGAAATGTGCCATCTTTGAAAACCTATCCACCACCACAAATATGGAATCAAATCCCCTTTGTGTTCTTGGAAATTCCAACATGAAATCCATGCTTATTGCATCCCAAGGCCTCTCTGGTATTGGCAATGGTTGATACAACCCAATGTTCTGTCTTTTACCCTTTGCATGTTGGCAGATTCTACATCTGTTCACCAACTTTATCACATCTATTCTCATACCTGGCCAATAGTATGAACTGCTCAATTGTGCAAACATTTTTTCGTGGCCGAAATGTCTAGCCAATCCTCCACTATGCTTCTCCTTCAGAAGATTGTCTCTCATTGAGCATCTTGGTATGCACAATTGATTTCCTCTGAACAACGATCCTTCCTGAATCATATACTCTGTCCACTAACTTCTATCTCTCAATACAGGGTTTGTACATGCTTCGTAGGCCTCCCCAAAATCTACATCATCACAATACATGTCCTTAAGGTTTTCAAACACCAAGGTCTTCACCTCGAATTCCTGCAGAATTAAACATCTCTTGTTTAACGCATCAACAAACTTGTTAGCATTCCCAACACTATGTTTTATGACAAAAGTAAAATTTTGGATATATTCTACCCATTTTTCATGCCTCTGGTTCAGTTTTTCTTGTCGATTTATGAATTTTAAAGCTTGGTTATCGTTGTACAAGACAAACTCTTGTGGGACAAGATAATACCTAAATTTTTTCAATGCTTGAATTATGGCATAGAACTCCTTGTCATATGTGGAGTATTTCCTCTTAGTCTCATTTAGATTCTCGTTGAAATAGGCAACAGGTTGATTGTCCTGACTTTGAACTGCTCCTATTGCAACTCCACTTGCATCACATCTTACCTGGAATGTCTTTTCGAAATTCGGCAAGACCAGAATTAGTCGTTCTGTTATCCTATCCTTCAGTATATTGAAGCTCTTTTCATCCTCCTCTGTCCATTTAAAAGACTTGTGCCTCTTCTTCACTGTATCCATCATTGGTGTGCAAATCCCACCGAAGTCTCTAATGAACTTTCTGTAGAAACTTACTAAACCATGAAATCTCCTTACCTCAAACATGCTCCTTGGTGACAACCATTCTCTGATCGCTTTCACCTTCTCTGGATCCATCTTCAATTCATTCAAAGATATCACAAAACCCAAGTAAATGAGTTATGTCTTCATAAAAGAGGATTTCTTCAAATTGATCATTATCTTCCCTTGTTGTATCCTTCTCAGTACTAGTGTTAGGTGCCTCAAATGCTCCTCTTTAGTCCTGCTAAAGACTAGTATATCATCCAGATATACAACCGTGAACTTGCCAATGAAATCTTTTAGAATTTCATTCATCAGCCTCATAAAAGTGCTTGGGGCATTCGTTAAGCCAAATGGCATAACTAGCCACTCATAAAGGCCTTCATTCGTCTTAAAGGTTGTTTTCCATTCATCACCTTCTCTCATCCTAATCTAGTGATATCCACTTTTCAGATCTATCTTAGAAAATAAATTTTCTCCACTTAAGCAATCCATTAAATCATCGATTCTTGGTAAAGGGAATCTGTACCTAATGGTGATCTTGTTGATGGCTCTCGAGTGTGTTCGCATTTTCCATCCTCCATCTTTCTTTGGGCTTAACACAGTTGGTACTGCGCATGGGCTCAAACTTTCTCTGACTAAGTCCTTATCCAACAACTCTTGGACTTGGTTCTTCACCTCCTCATTTTCTTGAGGTGTCAATCTATACGCTGCGTTGTCTAGCAGGCTTTCTCCTGGTATCAAATTGATATGATGACTGATAGTCCTGATGGGTGGAAATGAGTTTGGCAGCTCATCCACCACTATATCAGCAAAATTATCCAGCAGCTCCTGAACTTCTTCAGGTAGGTCATTCATTGATGTACTTGTAAGGATGACTCTAGGCTTCCTCAACACAACAAACTTCATCTCCTCTTCTTCCTTGACTTCTTTCAGGAGTTCCGTCCTGCTCATGAGAAGTATGCTTGTGTTGGTTTCCTCTTTTGCTCTCTTCTCCTCCATTGGCAACAACACATGCATCCTACCATTCTTTTCCAATGTATATGTATTTTTTCTCCCATCATAAATGACATTTCTGTTAAACTCTCATGGTCTTCCCAAAAAAATATGGCATACGTCCATGTGAATAACATCACATAAGATTTCATCTTTATACCCTCCTATTTTAATTTCAACCAGACATTGTTTAGTGATTGTTACATGGTGTCCTTTTTGAAGCCATGAGACTTTGTATGGCCTTGGATGTCCAGTTGTCTTCAACTCCAATTTCTCCACCATCTCTATGGATACTAGGTTGTCAGTACTCCCATTGTCAATGATCACCTTGCATACTTTATCCTTAGTCTTGAAATATGTCCTAAAGAGACTATTTCTCTGCACTGGCTTCTCAATTTCTACCTTTGGTTTTAAGAGAACTTTTCTCAACATCAGGGATGCTACATCCTCTTCCCCTTCTGCTTCAACATCTCTTTTCCTTGCTTCTGAAATGTGAGCTTCTCCTTCTTCCTTCTTCTTCTCAGGACATTCCCAAGACATGTGCCCTACCTTTCCACAATTATAGCAACTTTCTCCTCCTCTGCCTCTTCCTATAGAAGAGTTTCTTCCACCATTCTGTCTTCCTCGTGAACTTCCTCCTCGTTCCGAGTGATTGTGTGGTTTTTCAACCTCGTCCTTAGACTGATGTGCTCTGTCACGATTAAATCCCTTTCTTTTCCTTAGGACCGAGCTCTTACCCCTTCCTCACTGACATCATGCTCATCTCATCCTGGACTTCATATGTCAAGCCATTTATGTATCTGGTGAATTTTTCCTCGTCTCTCTCCCTTTGTTGAGTTATGATGTTCAACCGGTAGAACTCATCGGTGTACTCCTTCACTACTGCATTTGGGTCAAATTTCGATGGCGTGTTCGACGCAATTGCCACTTTCTATTGTCGAAAGACTGACAAACCTCAGACCCCCTCAAATGTCGTTTCACTTGACGTCGTTTTTCCAACGACCTAGTTTTCGTCTATATTGTGATGTTTCAAACATGGCAAGAGAGATGTTGCAAACATGGCAAGACCGACGTTTCAAACATGGCAAGAGAGACGTTGCAAACATGGCAATATTGAAATTTCAAACATGGCAAGAGAGACGTTGCAAACGTGGCAAGACCGACGTTTCAAACGTGGCAAGAGAGACGTTGCAAACGTGACACGAGAGACGTTGCAAACGTGGCAAGACCGACGTTTCAAACGTGGCAAGTGAGACGTTGCAAACATGGCAAGTGAGACGTTTCAAACGTGGCAAGTGAGATGTTTCAGACGTGGCAAGAGAGACATTTCAAAGGTGGCAAGACCGACATTTCAAATGTGGCAAGAGAGACGTTTCAGACATGGAAAGAGAGACGTTTCAAAGGTGGCAAAAGAGACGTTTCAAAGGTGGCAAGAGAGACGTTCTGAAGGTGGCAAGACCGACAGAACGAGGTATTAGCTCCGACATGGTTGCTATGGGAGCGACACTCTTGGACGTCGCAAGAACGACGTCCATCAGGTGGCAACAACGACGACCAGGAGTTACTAGCGCCGACGTGGTTTCTATGGGAGAGACAATCTTGGAGGTGGAAAGAGAGACGTCTTGGACGTGGCAATAGCGACGGGAAGAGAGTGAAACACGTCACAATTTCCACCTTTGTGTAGGTATTTAAAAAAAAAATACAATATCAATATCAAGACCTAATAGTCATTCCAAGCCCAAAGGAGGAGTAAGTCATATAGGTGTGAGCTAGTGATAGCATACATGGAAATTTCTTCCTGCTTCATTAACATTTTCTTCAAAATTAAATTTACGACATAGAAAAGACATAACTTATTTGCAACCTTCAGTGCACACTTTAGCTTCAGTCACTTCAACATCCATGCTATCTCTCCTTTCACTCTCAAGCCAAGTGGGATATTGCATCTCCATTTCATTTAAGTTCAAAGCTTCAACATCATTTATGACAACAATTTATTCATAAGGATGGTCTTTGAATTCAGCCAAATGATGTAGAACAAGAGGCACACATTCACTCAACAATTCTGATACATATTTTGAGCAATCTGCATCATTGACAGATTGTTGTTCGTTGTTGATGAATAGAAAAATATCTTCTTCTTGAAGATACGCTTCATCTTGTTCTTCAAGCTTTGATTCACCTTCAACATTCTTCCCAGCTAGTACCTGAGAACAAGTCATAATCATAACATCTTCTGCCTGCCCATTAAATAGATGAATGTCGACACCCAAGCTCTAGCCAATCCCTCTAGATTAAGTGGTCGGGTTGAACAAGATACGGGTAGAAAATTACCATTTAGAAACTATGCATGAATCTATGTTGGCAAAGAAGACAACCCTATGAGAGTTTTTCCCCATTATGTAGTATAGAGCCTGCCTATTTGAACTTACAACAACTGGAGTGATTTATGGATTCAAAATTGTCACTCGTTCAAATATGTAGGATCTTACTCCTAGGAGTGTGAAAGCCTAGGCCTCCATCATAGGGGACTCTATTTTGTTAAGTGGCATAAGGAAATGGAGACCATTAGATAGTTATGAGTTCATGCCTTGGATTTGGTAAGTGCATAGTCTAGTTGTGTACAGTGTGATGTATTAGATTCTTATATTGGAATGGAGTAATAAAA
>ML783790.1:596697-624644 GCA_009831015.1 Picea engelmannii
CAATAGCACCTGTATATAGCAATAGTAAAACATCCTGTCATCAATCATGACGCATCATCATCAAGGTTAAGTGGTTCATCATCATAAAAATCCAGATCACTTGCGAGCAAGTGTCCCCAAAGAATAAGTTTTGTCAGTGCGCCGGAGCGGGATGTTACATTTATTTGTGAAGATATTTTTTATGTTTGAAGAAAAACCCATGGGAAATTTAATTCTTTGAATGAACTCTTTTACATCATTGTTTTGTTTCTATGTTAATAACCATGGAAGGTTATTTCGGTCTAGTACTCCATCTAATCTATTTGAATATCGGATCACACTTCACTTTGCATGATTGGCTTCCTGAATGTCAGTACAAATTTTGACAATTTTTTCTTTGTCCCTCCTACCATCTATGATTTTCCATAATGTTTCAGTCACATTCTTCCCGATATGCATTGTATCAAACAAATGAGCTATTTTTACCTCCTCATACTAGGGAAACATCATGAATTGAGTGGGATAAGATTTCATTCCTCGTGGAAGCCCATTATTAATACCTTCATGATGATTGCGACCTTCATGAAGCACAAAAGAAATCACAAAAATAATTATCAAATACGGTAAAATAAATTCAATGATTAAAATAAACATTCAAAACATTACATGATCTATGATACATTATGAAATTGAGTAGCTTGATGATTTCTATTATATTCCAACCTCCATAGGTGAGGTGTCATTATTTGTGGTTTAAACCAATCTCTTCTTTCCCATTGAAAAGATGTTTTTCAGTAGTACGATACCTATGGTTCCTAGGAAGAAGGTGTCTATACTCATAAAACACCATCTTTCGTAAAAATTTTGAATGACGATGCTTCATCTTAGGGCCACAAACTCGACATGCAAATTTACCCTTTGTTTGAAGACCTGCAACAAATGGATTAATGTCAATTATACAATGAGATTATTTAAAAATTAAACATGCACCATGATAACATTAACATATTATATAGTATTAAAGAGCAATATTAGAATGCTACATAGCACAAAAATGTGTTAGTCTAGGGGCATCATGAATTGTCCATAAAATTATTCCACGGAATTTAAATTTCTTCTCCCTGATTGGTTTACATATGTCATACATTGTGATGCCAACCCATAAATTTAGTAGCTCATCGATAAGAGTTTCGATATATACATTCATATCTTTAACCTGGTACTTACCTAATTGTTTGAAATTACACATAATTACTATAGGAATGATATCATGTAATATATATAATTAAATAAATAAACAAAACATATTATGCAAAAATTGAAACAAATGAAAATGTTAAATTAAAAAAATTAACGTAAACAAATACCTGGAACAATCATTGTCAACAATATGTGCTCTCTCTTTATTGACAACCAAGGAGGAATGTTATTGTTGATAACAAAAATAGGCCACACTAAGTAAATAGACCTAAGTTCTCTAAATGGATTAACATTGTGAGCTTCCAATGAAATCCTAACATTACGAAGTTCATCTTTGAAATCTGCCCATTTTTCCTCAATTTCCCTAAATGCAGAACCATCGACAGAAATTCGAAGAACACCATCTCCACTTCTGTTACGTGCATGACAATCCATAAATATGATATGGTTTCACACCTGAACAATTGTTGCAAACGTGGAATAATGGGAATATGACGAAGAACCTTTCGAGGCACCCTTTTTGTTACTTGATCGGTTCAATATATAGTTATAAGACATTACAAACATTCTGTTTTCGAAGCATGTTGTCCATAATATATAATATGGTCATTAGGACATCCATCTATAGTTTGATAATCCATTCCAATGTCTTTCAAATTGGAATGCAAACCTTAATATGCGCTAGGTAAAATATTTGATGATGGTAACAACAATTCACCTAAGAATCTACAACATAACAAATAACTAGTTAATGTAAGAATATTAATCATAAAAATTGCATTCTTATTTTACACATTAATTAACCCTAAAAAAAATAGAAAAAAATCAACATTTATGTATAATATGAGATGAAACATATTACATACCTTAGTATCTATGTCATACAAATGTTCGACAAATTATTCATAACCTTTAAGTTCACTAGCAGCGATGTAGCACAGAGAATATTTTCTCTTGATCCTTCATAAAGTCATTTATTTTCCTTTTCTAATAGAGGTTCATCATAAATACCAGCATTTTCCCCATCCTCATCCGGTTGCGAAAACAAATCTTGGATCATTTTATTTGTCCCATCATATTCTTCCATGGGATCATTAACTTGATTTGTCCCATCATCGTCTTCCATGAGATCCTCATTTTCTTGGTCATGATGATGTTCCTTAGCTTGTAAAACATCATTTATACTAACACTTGGTGCAATATTCTGTGGAAAGTTAGAGGGAAACTCTAATTTTATAATTAGAAACAATCATGCAAAATTAGTGTATACTATAACAAACATTCAAGCAATATATATAATTTTATATAAAACTGACAAAATAAAAAAAGATAATGAATATATAGCTAATTAACATGGGACAATATTCATTCGATCCGCCATCAATGTGCCCATATTTCCTACAATGTTTTTTAGTTGTTTCTATTAAACTTCTTATGAGACGTCTGAGGAAACATTTTTTACAAGGGCAATAACATCTACCATCACCCTTTTCACCCACTTTAATTTTTTCCCCACCTCTAACAACATTCTGTGACATTCTTCTGCACACAAATACCCTTTCAGAACTGTCGTTGTTATAGAAAGACTGTCGCAACATATTTACATCGTCAAATATTTATAGTCCAATTTTAGGTCACGATCGTCGCAATTGCGAGGACCATGACCTAAATTTTTTTTTTTTTTTACCTATTTATTTGTCATTTTTAACATTCAATTTTAACGTTAGGTCAATCGTTGCTCTTGCGACAAACGCTGACCATATTTATTTAAACAAACTAGGTGTGTTTCTCTTGCAACAAAAAATGACCATATTAATTTAGTCAAATTACATGCGTCGAGATAGCGATGAATACAGGGTGGGTTTAGAAAAAATGAACTTTTTCTCTTGCATGTTGCAACGAGAGAGTACTTTCGTCGCAAGTGGTCTCGCAAATTTTTCAATATGTAGTAGTGATAGGAAGTTTTAGGGCCACTTGCTTTTCACCCCACAATTCACTACGAGCCTCCACGCGTCCTTTCTCCTAAACTATTGTTTCAATTACAAACCACTCATGAAAAACAAAGACAAGAGCATGTTTTGGCCCTGCAATGGAGCACGAACGTCGATCTCACAATATTGATGGTGCTCCTGAACAAATGATTCAAATATCTCCTCTCAAGTCTGCGGACCAGATCTTACCTTCCTACATCAACGGATGAGATTTACTTCATGATCCGAGATCTGGGAGTTTCAGATATCAAACAATGTTGTTGATTGGATATCTTATGGAATGGAATATCTGTTGACATCTGTCCTATTCAATCGAAGGCTCTACCTTCTTTCCTCCATCAACACTCGATCCTTAATCTCAACAACCAAGTGGCATGTGGCCCTCCAAACCAACGAACGAGATCGACTTATCCTTTCGGGCTTCGAGAGTCTCGATTCTCAAACTCTGCTTGCTCCTAGAGCATTTCACCCCGAGTTGACGTTCCAATGACATGTGTCCCTTTTGGATCGACGGTCACGAATCCTTCGGATATTCGGCAATATCAACTCTCAAATTTATTTCATCCTTCCTTTTATTTTTCCCAGAGCTGACAATCCTCTGACGCATGTCCCTCTCGGATTAACGGTCGAGATATACTTGGGTCTCTGGACTTCAGATATTTCAAATATTGACCCGTTCTTTCCTTGAGAGTGATCATCTACTGAGTCAATCATATGATGGTGGAGACCTCTTGCTGTCGGTTAACATTTTCACTTACACTATCCTTCCACTGTAGTAGATTGACGAATGAGACTGCTCCTGAAGTGATCTTAAGATTGGGCATCTCGTGTCCACATTGGGTCTTCGGCATTAGGGACTTCAGGTCTTTGGGTGAGTGTTGGTGGTAAAACTCCCAAAGAAAAACTCTTAGAGTGACGTAACTCTTGCATCACTTGATGACGTGTCATGAGCCGAGAAGCTTCCATGTGTCACTCTGATTCATGATTTGCACATACCTAAAATGTTAATTTCATCTTGACACTTGTCATTCTCTGACTGTGCCACGTGTCCTTGATCTGACGGTCAAGATAGTATCTTATATCAATGGCCGAGAGTGCCTTCAGACCTTCCTCCTTCAAGAATTCAGGACTTTTGACATTTCTTAATGGTGAAACTCCCGAAGTAATTCTCCCAAAGTGATGTAACTTTATTATGTCACTTGTTGACATGGCACGAGCCAATTTCCTATTGATGCTTGTCCTCACTTGATTATTCCATGCGTATTGGCTGACATGGTCCGCTGACATTGTCTTTCGATGTGGTATTTTGACTAGGTATTCCACTATGCCCTTTTGCTGACATGGTCTACTGACCAACAACCTTTAACCAATGGTCCTCATTTGTCCTCCAAATCCAACGGTCCTTATTCATTTCGGATTTTCGGGCTTCAATTATTTCATATTTCAAACATTCTGAAGAATAACATCTTCATGACTTTAAACTCGAACTAAATGTTGTTCGTCGATTAGGATCTTATATCGACGGCTTGATTTTTTAGCATTGCATCTCTGCTAGCTTATCCTATCCTTCCACTCGAAATTGATCCGATGACTGATGGGAATTCGCATAATAAAATTCTCAAATGTTTTTCTTGCTTATCCTATCCTTCCACTCAAAAGTGATCCAACGGTTGTGAAGTTTCTTAAAACAGATCGATGATCGAGAATGATTGTGCAACCACAATATTTGAGTGTTTTAACTCGTCACCCAACTCCGCAATGGGAAGATGCGTGCTATTGGTGAGTTAGCCACAATCGTTTATCTTCAAAGCTATCAGATCAGACGGTCTTCAATAATTGTGGGATGGGAACATGCACGGTGTTTAAACCTCCTTTCAATCTGGACAATTCATCCCTGTCGTAGATTTGGCGATTGCACATCCGACGGACATGATTTAATCTGACTTAAAATAATTATTTGTTGGATCAATCACAGTCGTAGATCGTTGAAGCTATGATATCTAACGATCCAGACAGATTGAGGGATTGTAATTGGCGAGTATTTTAATTCATCTTTCTCTCCCCACAATTAATCCCTACCGTTGATCTGGCTTGGAGATATGAAGGTCTTGATTTGATCTGAGTTTTATCTCGCCATATCTTTTGAGCTTTAATATCCAATTTCTTATGTACTATTCTTTCCTTTCTGAACTGTGATCTTGGCTTATTTTTCTCTCCTCCTGAGCTTACGCTTCCTTCTTCTCCACCTTCTGTTCTTTCCATCAATGACAAGCACACTCTTTCCTACAAAACATGCCAACATTCTCTCCCTTTGGCGTTGATGGAAACCCTCAAAGGTTGTGCTAGACTGCTTGGACCTCCAACTGTAGCATCCATACTACTCATTTTCTCCCCCTTTGACATCAATGTCAAAGAAAACATGCTCCCCCTGAGTTGTTGTAGTACATTTTGGAGGTATCAGATATTCAACCAATACATACTCCCCCTGATAGGATGGATTATGTTATTTGATTCCTACAGAGTATTTGTATCTAACCCAAAGTCTTCTCCTTCTGATTCTTGGACCTATTCATCTTTAGCTTCAGCTATTTCCTCTGTAGTAGACTCAATATTGCTCACCTCTCTTACTAGAACTCCTTCATCAACCTTTTCATGTCATAAATAAATGACTCCCTCTGTCACTCTTCTCTAATATTCTATTACAACATCTTCATTTTTATTCTATGATGCCTACAATCCAAGGCTTTTATGACCATATTCATCACAAGGAAAAATAATAACCGTTAAAAACATTCCCATACCTCCTTTGATTCATCCATGAAGGTGTCTCTCTTCTAAACTTACTTTGAGGTGTCTGAGTAGCTTCTGGGTGTACTTCTTGATATGATATTCTAAATATTGTAGTATTTCTTTCATTATTTGAACATGAAGAACCTGAGTCATACCTTCTTTCCCTTTATACAAACGAAGGACTTGCATCATGTTTCTTAGGAGTACTGATTTATTCTTGGTTGTATCGAAGAACGGATTTGACATTTGGTGATCTCTGACTATCCAAGATCTCATCCAGGATCATGGAACTTTTCAAGAACTTGATTTGGGTTTTCGACTTCTCAACCTTCTTTCTATTATTCACAACTTTCTCTTCCATCTTATGACATGATTGTTCTTCTACTTCTTCTTTTCTTGCATGGGAGGATTCAATATCAACATCATTATCTGTCCTTATGCCTTTAGCCACCACTTGTCACGAGTTTACATTTTTTACCTTACAATCTTCTTCAAAGGTCACATTTCCTATTTTGATTTTACTTATAGACAAAATATTATCCTTCTCTCGAGCCATGTAATTGGAACATCCATTGTCTATATTCCAGAAGTCCTTTTGTTTTTGAGTTGAAAGTACTAGACCACATTTTTCACTATCTTTCTTTTTCCATTTTCTGGCATTTCTTGTTCGAAGATTGGTTGTTTTCATTGATGTCAACCCTAGTCATGGGTTTTAGACCGCAAGATTGATAAAGGTATTTAGACATGAAGGAAAATGCACATGCATATACAACACCCATGAATGGACAATATACATCATGTTGTTTCCAGTGGTATGTGTCACGTCACGTGGATCCTCATGGTTGAGGAGAAATGAATTTTTGAAGCTGGCAAAGTGAATTGAAGAAGGAAGTACATGTAGGCCTTGAAGATAATTAAAGAAAGAAATTACAAAATAAGAAAGTGTCAGGCCGACCTTAATGTTAAAATAAAGTGACATAAATGGTATAAATAAACATTATTAGACATTCATTTTTATACAAGTCGAATTTAAGAGGAAATAAGAAGTAAAGAAGGCTGGATTTCAAGGGAGGATGAAGTCTTTTGGTGATGTGTTCTAAGGTATGTTATTTTCAGGTCATCTTACCATTTTTTCTATAACTTTTTTTCTTGAATGATTCAAATGGTGAAATCACTAAGGTATTGAGAAGACATATCAAGGTACCTCTGATAAAAAATTCATCTTTTGATTCGCTATAATTATGGAGATACACTCTGTGGAAGATAGGGTTTGTGACGAGTCCTGAAGCTAGTCAATAAACAGGTGTTTCAGGTAAAACAGTCATAACTTCTTCATCGAGAGTTCAAATTAAGTGGGACAAATTTCATTGGAAAGAGTACGGACTGTAGTTTCTTGTGTTCAAGTTTCAGAATCATATGTTAATTATTGAGCGTGGGGAATTCTATACAAGTTCACTCTCCTGAATAGACCAAAATTGAATAAAGTCTACCATTCTTTCTATAACCTCTTTTTGGGGAGGATTCAAGGAGTGAAAATTGGAGGAGTTTCAAAGATTACATTGAGTAATATTATCTATAGCATCAGATTACTCCAAGAATTGAAGAATTTCATAAATTGAAGAAGTCTCAGGAAGCATTATCAAGTTCTATGTGATGATTGGTTGATGGTGATGATTTAATGTAAAGTTTTATTATCTCTCATATATTTTTGGGTGGAAGGAAGGGGAAAGGATTTAGAGTTCAAATCTCTCTTGATATTGGAGGATTGTATATTTCTCTTGGGGGTTTATCCCTCCCTTTACATTTGGAAGTTGTAGCTACCTTTGGAAGTCATTACTTCCCTTGAACAATAACTATTGATTATTTCTCATATATTGTGCATGGTGTATTGGTGTAACTCTTATACTATTGTTAATTTCTCATTGGATGTAATTTAATGTTTTAAGTATAAGTTAAAAAAGGTTTTAAATTGTACCTGATACTGATTCACCCCCCTCTCAGTATCAACAATTGGTATCAGAGCGGGTAACCTTCAGTATAGTTTAACCACTAGAAGGAAGATCCTAAGAAGAGATGGAAAACAAAATTTCAAATGGGATTCCACCATTTGATGGAAGCAATTTTAAGTACTGGAGTAATAGAATGGAAACTTACTTGAAAGCTCTTGGGAAATATTTTTGGTTCTTAGTTGCTTCAGGATACAATGCTTTGAAGAAACCAAAGACTGCAGCTCAGAAGGAATAAAAAAGGAACAACAAAATGGCAATAGATAAAATCCTGGATGGATTGAGAGATTCAGTGAAATCCAAGGTGGGATCATGTGCATCATCAAAAGATCTTTGGGACAAGCTACAATACCTTTATGTAAGGGAAGAAGCAGAAGAAGAAGAAGAAGAAGAAGTTGAAGCAAATTACAACATCTCATATTTCAAAGAAGAAAATAGAGGTGAGTTATTTTGCTTTAATTGTGAAGGAGTAGGTCATGTTGAATTTGAATGTCCTCATCGAAGGATTTAAAGAAATGACACTGAAGAAGAAAATTCCAATGAAGAAGAAGAAAATCAGGAAGAAAAAATTATTCAACAAGAAGATGAGAATCTTAAAAAATTGAAGCATGTTGAGATTGAAAATAGCAACCTCAAATACACGTAAAGAAAACTAAGAAGTGAAATGGGTAGTTGTGAAAAGAAGGATGTAAGCTTGAAGAAACAATTAGAAGACTTTGATAAACTAAGAGAAGAAACCATTTCCTTGAAAACTCTACTCGACGAAGAAATAATAACATGAGAAGTAAGGAATGTCCAAATGATAAAGAAAGAAGAAGATTGTAAGAAACTTGAACAAGAAGTTGTCTCATTGAGGAAGAGCTTAAGAAACTCTCAAGTGCCAAAAGACTTCATACAAAGAAGATGCAAATACCAACAGGAAGGTTGAAGAAATAGTTACACAGACAATTGATGAGAAGTGGACCATGATACCAGAAAGAAGGAATGATTACAAAAGAGATGAATATCCAAGAAGACCTCCTACCTTCAGGAATCAAAGAAGCTTCAATCAGTATGAAAGAAACTACAGAAGAATAGATCATGAACCTAGATGGACTACATCACAAAGAAGCCCACTTACTCCAAGGTATCAAAATTTCTTTCTTGGTCATTGTTATACTTGCAAAAATTTTGAACATAAGGCAATTAATTGTAGAATCAATGAAAGGAACACATACACAAGAAACATGAATCGTGTAAATAAAAGATATGGAAATAATTGTGGATTTGTCAAAAAAAATTATAATTCATTTTCCCCATTGATGGACAAAAATATTGCATGCTACAAATGTAATTATCTTGGTCACAAAGCACGAGATTGCAGATATATGAATAGAGATGTCCCTATGCCAACCACAGTATGGAGAAGGAAAGAAATTCCAAACAATGAAGATTGTCGAATAGCATTGACCGCTAAAGAATGTAAAGAAGAAGATGAATGCTACACAGACAGTGAATGTTCTTCACACATGACCGGGGATCAAGACAAGTTCATCAACTGGAAGAGAAAGGGTGGCAATGTTGCATTTGGAGATGACTCATCTGCCAAAATACTTGGAGAAGGTGTAGTAGAACTTGGAAGAAAAAATGTAAAAGCAAAGAATGTCCTATTGGTTGAATACTTGAAGCATAATCTACTCATTGTTAGTAAAATGTGCGATCAAGGATACACTCTTACGTTTGACTCCCAAAAATGTAAAATCAGAGAAAATGACTCAGGAAGATTGCCTGCAACTGCAACAAGAAGACCAAACAACATATACATACTAGACATGAAAAAGAGAGAGAAGACAGAAGCCACACAAAATGATTCCAAGGAAGAAAAAGTCCCAAAGACCAAAAATAAGGATGAAGTATTATTGAGTGCCACATGTTCAGGGGGACAAACCCCAAAGAAGAAGGTTACCTTTTTCCATTAAACTCAGGGGGAGCAGCCTTAACCTTTTCCATTGATGTCAAAGGGGGAGAGAAATTGGGATCATGATGATAGGGGGAGCATGAGTGTTTCCATCAATGACAAAGGGGGAGATTGTTGAAAGATTGTTTGTTATCATTGATGTCAACCCTAGTCATGGGTTTTGGACAACAAGATTGATAAAGGTATTTGGACATGAAGGACAATGCACATGCATATACAAAACCCATGAATGGATAGTATACATCATCTTGTTTTTGGTGGTATGTAGCATGTCATGTGGATCCTCATGGTTGAGGAGAAATGAATTTTTGAAGATGACAAAGTGAATTGAAGAAGAAAGTACATGTAGGCCCTGAAGATAATTAAAGAAAAAAATTACAAAATAAGAAAGTGTCAGGTCGGCCCTAATGTTAAAATGAAGTGACATAAATGGTATAAATAAACATCACTAGACATTCATTTTTATACAAGGCGAATTTCAGAGGAAATAATAAGTAAAGAAGGCCGGATTTCAAGGGAGGATGAAGTCTTTTGGTGATGTGTTCTAAGGTATGTTATTTTCAGGCCATCTTACCATTTTTTCTATAACTTTTTTTCTAGAATGATTCAGATGGTGAAATCTCTACGGTATTGAGAAGACATATCAGGGTACCTTTGGTAAAAATTTCAACTCTTGATTCTCTATAATTGCGAAGATACACTCTGTGGAAGATAGGGTTTGTGACTAGTCCTGAAGCTAGTCAATAAACAAGTGTTCCGAGTAAAACAATCATAAATTCCTCATCAATAATCCAAATGAAGTGGGACAAACTGCATTGGAAAGTGTAATGACTTTAGTTTCTTTTGTGCAAGTTTCAGAATCAGATGTTAATTATTGAGCGCGGGGAAATATGTTCAAGTTCACTCTCCTGAATAGACCAGAATTGAATAAAGTCTACCATTCTTTCTATAACCTTTTTTTGGGGAGGATTCAAGGAGTTAAAATTGGAGGAATTTCATAGAATACATTAAGTAATATTATCTATAGGATGAGAGTACTCCAGGAATTGAAGAATTGCAGAAATTGAAGAAGTCTTAGGAAACATTATCAGGTTCTATGTGATGATTGGTTGATGGTGATGATTTAATGTTAAGTTTTATTATCTCTCATATATTCTTGAGTGGAAGGAAGGGGGAAGGATGGAGAGTTCAACCCTCTCTTGATATTGGAGGATTTTATCTTCCTCTTGGAGGTTTATCCCTCCCTTTACATTTGGAAGCTGTAGCTACCTTTGGAAGTCATTACTTCCCTTGAACAATAACTATTGATTATTTCTCATATATTGGGCATGGTGTATTGGTGTAACTCTTATACTATTGTTAATTTCTCATTGGATGTAATTTAATGTTTTAAGTATAAGTTCAAAAAGGTTTTAAATTGTACCTGATACTCATTCACCCCCCTCTCAGTATCAACATTTCTAGCAAAGAGCTTTATCCATGGATCTCCTTTGTAATTCTTTAGATGGAAGTTTGCATCTTTGTGGCCGAAGTTATGAAAGTTATAGCATTCAAGGTCATTTTTCAATAGGTCAAAGTGATTGTTGCAACGCTGTCTACTCATTTGACTATTTTTTATTTCTTGACCTCCTCAGTTGCATCTCTCTAAACTTAATTTGACAATTTGCAATGTGTGGTTGTTTGTTACTTGCTTGTCTCATTCTTTGTTGTGGTAGATATTTATTCCTTGTTTGTTTTGATTTCTCATATCTAAATCTTAAGAAACAATTTACAACTTTGTGGCCAAAGTTAGAACAGTAGAAACAATATCCATAAAAAAAATCTTTGTACCTGGAAAATTGTTGTCTTCTTTGAGCAGGTCGATTTCTTCCTTTCTCCATGGCTAGTCATGTTTAATCTCTAGGAGCTACCCTTAAATAAAGGGAACTTTCTTAGATACCAATTGTTGGAAAACTGAGAGGGGGGGTGAATCAGTTGTTACTATGCTTAAAAAATTATGCCCATTTTAAACTCTTTACATAACACTAAATGACGATCACAATAATGTAGGGAAGTAAGCAATAGAATATTCAACATCAATCACACACATGAAATATACAAAGGCGGATATTTCCTGAGGAAACCCATAAAGGGAAAAAAAATCTTCTTCTTGATATCATAAGTAATATTTATTTTATGTACATTATCATTCTTACGAGCACCAACTCCCTTTGAGGCTACCACCTCTATTTTACAAGAAAGAACTTGCTGAGAGCACCAACTCTCTGGTTTCTCTAGCACCCACTAGAAAGAAGCACCAACTCCTTGGTTTCTCTAGCACCCGCTAGAATGAAGCACCAACTCCCTGAGTATTCCAGTACCAACTAGATGGAAGCACCAACATCCAGTTACACAGGCACCAACCTATATAACAAAGAACAATAGTTCTCTCTTTGACCACCCACCCACCCTGGTTGTTTTGGATGCATCGAGATGGAAGCTACAACTTCTTGTTTTCAAGAACCCACTTGAAACTCTAAGGACAACAGTCCTCCCTAGCACCTCCCTAGGACCCTAAAATATAAATATTTTCTTACTGAAATTTATTACAATGATACAATGTTCATCAATGTCTTACTAGTATCCTCACTGTTCTGCTACACTGCTTTGCTCTACATGCATTATTGTCTTCCTGCTCACATCTCCTTGAGATTTATGTTCTTCTTCTCTGTCTCTGCATGTGCACTTCAAATTTCTCTTCCTCTCTCAGATAAGCATTTATGTTATGTCTCTTTATTCTGCGCTTTATGCTCTATGTATTATTTCCGTTCAATGCGCTATGCTCTTCTATGCATTTCATCTCCTTCACATAGCATGATTCTACCCGCATGAATAACTCTCAATAGAAGAAACCATCTCTTCTATGTTCTGCACGTATTTGTCATGCCAAGTCCTCTTGCAGGGAATAAACTCAACTCTTCGTCCTCTCTGGCGATCATCCTGAGTCTGTTCTTCACCAATGGTCATTATCCTGAGATTCTTCGGCTTCTTTGGCAATTACAGTCTTCGACGTATTTCTATATGTCAATTGTTTAAATGATGAATCTTCACTTCACTCGTAGTTACCTCGAGACTCTTTAACTCCTCTGGCGATCACACTCAAGATCGTTGAATTCTCTAGCAGATACAATCACTATGTTTCTGGAAGTTACAGAGAGAACTTCTGCATGCTCTTTCCTTTGGCACCATTTCCCTTCCTTGGCACCATTTCCCTTCCTAAGAAAAACTTTTCTTGCTAATCCCCTTCCTTTCACTGACCATCCGTGGTGACCAAACGCTTATTCAAAAAGGTGCTTCCTGATTCCTGTCTAGTGAGCGCTGGCTCTGTTTCACGATACGACCTTGGTACCTCCTTTAAAACAATATTTTTTTACACTATGGCTCCGACGCTACCTCCTTTACAACAATATTTTTTTACACTATTGCTCCGCCAATTTTGTTTTAACCGTCTTGATTTGGTTGTTAACGGATGCATGCATGATAGTCTATTAGCGAATTGGAACCCTATTTTCATGTGACAAAGTTCTCAATCATGATGATATGGTGGCATGATGGCTTTAATCTTTAGATCCTCTGGACTGTAAACCCGAGAGACCTTTACTCTTTAATTGATATATGGCCCACTATGTCTTTGTTACAAGACACACGGAGATAAATATTTTGCGACAATCCCATTGTAAATATTTGATCAAACTCTGTAAATCATGAAAGAAAGCAAATTAATAACTAACACTCTTTTAAAAGAGTAGCTATAGAATCTACTATTATATGAGTAGCTATAGAATCTACTATTCTATAGTTGTAATCAATTAAAATAAATAAAAACAAATCACAATGATACTCATAAGGAAATCAAACTTCAAACAAAATTACATGGATAGAGACTAAACATCACATATCAATAATATCCCGAGCGGTTTAATATATGGAAATTTATATGCTCCATTTTTCTAAGTGGTAGGAAATATATTATACCAAAATAATCCAATCACCTACATAAAAATCATTAATAGAAAAACATTGATACAGTTATATTCAAACCTAAAAATATGAACACCATACTAATCAATCACTCAAAGACAAAGAGAACAATCCACATAAAAACCTAAGAGGGATCTTAATTCTTCAATCAATATGAGAATAAAATAACTTCTTGTTGTTTGCAAACAATTGGCCACACACGACAAAACTAGTTATCTCCTATATTAGATAATAGGATTAAATTTATAAAAAACAAAAAAAAAAAAATGAAAAGTTTCACAAGGTTCTCATACAATGCACCATTAAGATAAGCTATTAAAAATGAAACAGCCCAATCTTAAAGCAATGAATCCAAATACAAAGAATAATATTAATATATATATTATTTCTACTATTGGATAGAAAAGGTATTGCTAGGAGGTTTCGAGATTAGTATATATCTATTGAATTTAAAATTACCTTTTTTTAACGACAATACTTCATTTCTTGTGAGCGTTCATATCGTTAATGAAGATGTATCTGTACCATACAAGCGCGAGCGAGCATCCATCGCATCGACCGTTTCGCTTCCACTTCCCACACTTGAACACTTTCAACTCTCTTTTGTTTCCACCGTTATGATTTTCTTAGAGAATTGATTTTCGCAATTGGGAAAAGAGAGCGGGTGGCACAAGAGGTGTTTCTAAAGAAAATAAATGTAGTACTAGTTAAAATTTAACCCCACTAACCTTTTCTTTATCTATTAATGTAGAGAATTTTGTGGAGGGATAAGGGATGGATTTAGAGAAAAGATTGAAAAAAATCTATTCCTTTGTTTAGGTGAACTATAGTGCTTGATTTGTATTTTAATGTTTCCAATATTCATTGGTAAATGTAAGAGAAAACAAAAACTGTGTAACATATCGTAATGATAAAGAAACACTTTCCCAAATTCACCAATTAATATTGCTAAAATTATATTTCCCCATATAAACTTTGAAAATATCATAAAACCAAACTACTAGAAACAAGTGAAAGAAAACAATTGCAAAAATAAAAACGAAATACTACACAACCCTAGTAGAAGCCAATTCTACATTAGAAATAGAAAGAGATCAAACCACTACCTAAAAAGGAAACTACAAAACCAAAAGAACAAGTAACCGAAAACCAAAAGAAGAGGTAACCTAATAATCCATGAGTACATGAAAACATTAACAATGAATGAGAAAGGATACCTCAACTTAGAAAGAAAAAATAAAGTTAATATATGCATTTTCATTTAGGTTGAGATAATCATGAGCTATGTCTTACAACGTTGTAATTATTTAGGTTTTTATTGTAAAGTAAGATTCAAAGTAGAAGTGCAGTTATGATTATACGATTACTCATGAGAACTTAATCAAAGTGTTATCCTTTAATCGAACCTTGATTCTTGAAAAATGGATAAGATTTAATAATTACATTTATGAATAAACTTAAGATCTTAATGAAGATAAACATAGCAAGATAATAAATAAGGATTAGAAAAAAAAGTGAATAATTACTTTGGTAATACTTCAATCTTATTCAAAAAATTCACAAGTTCCCTATATCTAATTCAAATATTAAAATTAAAAAGACAGAAATCTTCAATGAATCCATCAAAGATTTGCAAAAAGTTAAACAATAAATAAAATTAATATAAAACAAAATGATAAAATGAGAGTTGTGTACAATGAAAACTATCCAGAGATAAAGACAAACATATGTAAATGTACCTTGGAAAAGTTCATTATAGTTTACTTACAATCTTCAACCTTACTTCTTTAAAGAAGTAACTTCTTCTCATGATGAATTTTGAAAAATATAAAATAGGTAAAAAGAACTTGCATTTTATTAAAAATTTACATATGCTCACAATCATCTAATTTATTAATCCTAAACTAGGAGAAGCAATGAAACGTGTTGGAGAAAGCCACCTAGAAAGGAAATGATTCCAAGCATTTTGATGATATACCAATATTAACATGGTTACATGCTTGAAATGTATTCTTGAGAAAAACAATTAGACAAATATTTTCATTATTTTCTAAATTTTCCCAAAATATTGCGAAGTACTTCTTTAAAATGTTATCACTTGCTATATATTTTTCTATTAATGCCCCTCCGACCCACCCACCCACATATGAGGGCATTAATGGAAAAACATATAATATGTTTTTCCATTAATGACCTCCCCACCCACCCACATTCTTTAAAATGTTATCACTTGCTTGCAGCAAGACTATTCTAGAAAAAATAAAAACTAAACTACACCTACTCCTATTCTACTTGCAATAACAACCAAAACTAAGTAAAATCATATTTCCACTAAAACCATTGCATTAGTTTTATTGCAATAAGAATTAGTAGCATGAAAAGTATGAACACTAAATGATAAATGATGTAAAGTAAAAATTAACTTAGGTATATTTATCTCTAATACAGTCACGATAGGAAATTTATTTACAAGAAACTTACTAATATAAGATTTTTTTAACCATAACTCAATTTTATACTCATATGTACAATTGAGAAAATTTGTAAAGAAACCATGAAAAATACAATTAGGATTTGTTTTAGAAGACTTAATAAGATTAAGAGAATTTGTTTTATTATCCAAAAGTTTATAATAACTAACTTATTCCCATGAAAATACTAAGAAATATAAAAGGAGAAATAAGAAGTGAAACTCTCAAAAGTAATTAAAATATTTATACAATCATTTAATTTACTAAACCTATAATTAATAAAGAAACCAATGGACAAATGATTATTTTCAATAAAATTACCACTAAAGAAAAGTTACAACAATGCATTATCATAACAAGTTTCCAATAAAATATTAGAATAAGTCTTATTAGAAACCTGAAATGAATTTTGAGAATAAAAATTAAACACATCGAAATGTTTACAAATAGAGAAAGGAAAAAAAGAGAAATGATGATAATCAATTGATCCTAAATCTGAATCTATAAATATTTCACCTTGCAATGAATGCGACTCTCTCCCATAAAGATCCAAATACTCATTAGATAAAAAATCTTTCTCTTGCAAATTACATGGTATATTTAAGTCAACAATATCATATAATGGATAAGCAATAGAATTAGAATCAATATTGATAGGAAAAGGGTCATCATAAAAAAAAAAATCTCATTCTTAAACAAATTTAAACTAGTTGAAAGAAATATTTCAACACACTAATTGGTAAAACCACTACTAAATGGATTCAGATTGAAAAAAAAAATCCAAATGCAAAAAGATACAAAAAGTAACGATTTTCAGAGTACAATAAATTAGATGTTTGCTTATGATTGTCATCATCATTGATAATATTATAACTCTAATTTAATGATAATCTTTATGTTGAGGAAATGGGAACTAGTTATGAATTTACCTCTGAAGAAGAAAAATCAATTTGTTCATTAGTTATATATTGAATTTGATTTATTTGTATTGAACATTCTTTTTGATGATCACAACTATTAGGATATTTTTGAGATATCTTTTCAAATTTTAGATTTAAGTCTGAACTAACATTTTCTAGAATCTGAAAATATGTGAAGGAAAATCCCAATGTGTATGTGATCAAAAAATGAAAGTAATTATTAACAAATCAACATTAATAAGATGTGCATGAATGATTAAAGAGTTCAACCAACAATAACCATGCTGCAAATAAGAGAAGATAACAACAATAAGAAAGAGAAAAAGAAAACAAGAACTTGATCATATAGTTCATGAGTATGTGGTTATATCTTCGGGCCTGCTTCCAAGTGGAGGACCTCTTTATTGATCTTAAAATGATCAAGTTCTCTTTACAATGACTCCTTGTTGTTACAAATAGGATTATGATCTGTTGTACAAGGTCTCCTTGTGCATATGCACACATGTATCAACAAACTCCTCTAAAAACATGACAAAATGCCCCTCAAAACATGAGAAATGGGACAAAAAATCCAACTCTTCTTTACATTACCTGCATATAAAGTACCCTCTCAAGATCATTAAGCCAGGTTTATATAGTTTTTTGGCTCAATTGGGGAAAACCAACTTCCCACAAATATTTGGCCTCTTTTTGGGATCAAATCCCCCCCCAACTCGCCAAGAAATCTCCAAAAATGCCCAGTATGGGTCAAAACTATAGGCAAATAACCCACTTGTATAACAAAAATCAAAATTAGCCCAAAGGGCCTGGATGCACACTCTAAAATAAGTTCATATGGCATCAAATGACCAAGCTCAAACCCTTAAGGGATGTGCACTAGCCCTCAGTGCGTAAGCAGTGGTCATGTGGTGTAATGTGATAAGACTACACCCTAAAGGTGCACCCAAAACCATGGTCACCCCCCCAAATTCATGGCGGGAAGGTGCTAACCATCCGCGTGCTTAGTTGGAGTGTAGTTGGACGGTGGTGGAGTGCCCCCTTAAGAGCTATGGCCATATGTATATCAAAAAAATCGTGGATTGGGGCTAGGCCCCAACCCCTTTCCACCTCCTCTCTGATATTAAATCACTTTATATAAATTAATACAGACTTGTAATAACAATTCCCTCCAATGGCGCGTTGGCAATCCGACTTTCCCCAAGGAATTTCTCCTACAAAGAGGTCATGGGGCCGAATCCGATGAAGCTCAAAACATTTTACCCAATCAACGAATGTTGAGGTGCCATGTAGCACCGTTTAATTTGCATGAGAATGTACCACTTGTCAACACGGGATTGGACCACTGTCATCTGTCCAGTCATCCTGCTTTTTCACTGCCATGTGTCTCAATGCTACATCAACATGATGACGTTAGCATGACTTCATGATGACATCAACAATGACTTTTCCCCTATTCACTTTTTACTTTTTTGTGAAAATGATCAGAGTGAGATAACTCTCGCATACGACGTCCATTTAAGGAAGTAAATATATGGCTAGAATGAACACGAACAATCGGTCGCAATGGAAATGGGTTCATCTGATTCTGAGGACTTTATTTTCGATTATTTTTTGGACCTGGGGAGCCTCCTGGATCAATATGACTGTGATATGGGATTAACAAAATTATATATGTAATCAAGGTTAACTAATGGATATGATGTATCATGTTCATCCTTATTTTATTTCCTATAAGAAAAGATAATCAAAACATTCAATCAGATATTTTGTTCAAGGTAAGTCATCGAGATGGAATCTAAAACAAAATGACATGAATCTAACATAAAATTTGTTAAGAGATTCATATGCATGCATCGAAATATTTTCAATTTCTAAACACAATTATTCATAATTATTATTCCGACGGGCAAGCAAAAAAACCTCCATAAATGGTTCGAGGAATGTATAGACTTAGTTGGTAGCACTTTGTACCATTTTTGAATCCTCCCTTGGAATGTGAGAGTAAACAACCTATAAATTTCATTATCATTACTAATTCTAAAAAAATTACATTTACCCATAAATTGCTAAGGATTATCTAAAGAAGAAATTTTACTCTCACCATCAAATTTTAAATTAGACAAGGATTTGAGGTCATTTTTGGGTATGTTTCGGGTAGGAATGCATCAACTAAAGCATGGACCAAAGTAGGAATGTACAAAAGAGTCATGATTAGTAAAAATTATTTAAAATAATACTCTACATAGATAATCTATCTGTGACCCTTCTTCTAACGCCAAAAATGTTGATGACCAAAATTGTCCATGTTCAACATTAAGGAAATCACCCAGTTAGGGCCCCAATTAGACCCTTATCCATTTGATGTGGTGATTCCCACTGGTAAAATGAGTTGAGTTACCCTTTTCCTAAAATTAATCTAAACTAAATGGTAATCCTAATCTAAACTAATCCAATACTAAATCTACCCTTTCCATGCTAATGCATGATATTGATTGGTGTTATTAGTAGCTAGAAGGAAAGGAATTACCTTCTTGCAACATGCTTATAAGAGGAAATCCTCAAGGATCGGCTAAAATGAGGGCTCAACCATGTCATAAGAAAAGTTGATCTTGCAAAAGGAGAATTTCATAAATGCATTCCTAAACACAAATGTAATATAATCTAATATGGAGATAACAAAAGGAAACTTAATCTATATGAATTCAGAAAATGAATAGCACTACTCCCATGTCATAAGAAAAGTTGATCTTGCAAAAGGAGAATTTCATAAATGCATTCCTAAACACAAATGTAATATAATCTAATATGGAGATAACAAAAGGAAACTTAATCTATATGAATTCAGAAAATGAATAGCACTACTCCCAATCAAGAGAAAAATAAAGGAGAATGGATCATAATTGAACTTAAGATAAAGATGAACTAACAAGTCATAGACATAGTTCACATAGCCTCCAACTATTCAAGAAGATATGCATATACAATTATCTAATAAATAGTTATCATATCTGAGTAAGCATATACTATAACAGTTAAGATTAAAATTACAGTAAACTATAACAAATACAATTAAACAAACCAAATAATACTGAAATAAATAAAAAACAAAATGTAAAAAGTAAAACGACCAAAAGTAATCAAGAAGCTTTATGATTTTATGGGTAAAGAAGTTTATTTTTTATATCTCCATATGGTAAAACTGCTTCTTCATCTTACATGGCCATCAATGTATTAATGAACATGATATTTTTCTTCATAGTGGAAGGTTATTGTCTTGCTCATTAGCATTTCCTGAGTGTGGTTGTATGGTAACGCCTTCGACCTCTGGTGGTTTTATTATCTCTGAACAGTTTATTTATTTCTACAAATTCGTGGAAATCAACTCTTGGAGACGAATATCGTGGGACAATCCAGTTGCAAATCTTTTATCAAGCTCCTGTAATTCATAAAACAAAACAAATTAAAAACTAACACTCTTTTAAAAAAGTGGCTGATTTTGTAGATGTAATCAATTAAAGTAAATAAAAACAAATCACAATGATACTCATACCTTAGAAAGGAAATCAAACTTCAAACAAAATTAAATGGACAAAGACTGGACATCATTATTTGGCATGGGTGAAATCTTAAGAAAACGTGAGAAATTATGTACTTGATCATATGAATGCGATAATATCCCTAGCCTTCAATATATGGAAAGTTATATGCTCCATTTTTAGAAGTGGTAGGTAAGATATTATATCAAAGAAATTAAAAACCTTTTATATACCCAAAATAATCCGATCACTTACATAAAAAGAAACAATAATTAATATAAAAAAATTGATATAGTTACATTAAGACCTAAAATAAGAACACCGGGGTCATTAAAGAAAAAAATAATAATTTGAAGACAAAGGGAACAATCCATATAAAAATAAAAGAGGGACTCTAATTCTTCTTCAATCGAAGAAAATAAGGGAATTGCTTTTTTCCACAACACAGTAATTATCCATTAATAAACATATGTCGTTTTATATTAATAAACATATGTCATTTTATTTTGTTGTTTATCCTATTATATTATTTTTTTTGTTTATTATATTTGGTTATGGTGTTCCACTAACAATAACAATTAACAATTCTCCGTGGTGATAGTTAAGCCTACTCTAACAATCAATTGCTCCCTTTTCTCACCTAAGTGTGAAAATGGGGAAAACAAAATGGTGACTCTCATCTCTATTGAGTGTCCAACCCAAGTATTTGGACCTTGATTGCTTCAGAATTCATCCATATTTTTCTTACGTCCACTGTGACATAATCCACGTGGCTTCCTAAAGAACATTCACGAAGAGGTGTGCAATTCATTATCATCACTACATTTTTCCTCCACGCAATTGCCACATCAGCGCAATTGCCACCTTAGTGACCCGCGAAAACCCTATTTTATAGAGGGGTTTTTTCGCCCCAACCTACCAATAGGGGTTTAGAGTCTATTTTCTTGCACTTTTTAAATATGAAGAATCTTACTTTGAGTCCATTCTTGCATGCTAAATAACCTAATTTAGAATAATAAGGAAGATAAAAATAACCAAAATTTATTTTGTTTTGCCACATGGATGGTCATTTAAGCATATGAACTCTTAGTTAGATTTGTTCACATATATGTGAGCATGCTCACATATATGTGAGTCGACTCACATATATGTGAGCATGCTCACATATATGTGAGTCGTCTCACATATATGTGAGAATTTAGAATAATAGGGAGGATAAAAATAACCAAAATTTATTTTGTTTTGTCACATGGATGGTCATTTAAGCATATGAACTCTTAGTTAGATTTGTTCATCAACCACTCTAATCTTTTGGGACTATAAGCTTTCTTTTCTACCTGAAAAAATGTTTTTCACCTCGCACTCTATTGAGTGATCTTGGTGAATCAAAATAGGGTTTACAAAAATTCTCTATCTCCCTTTCAAAACAAACATAGAGAGTAAATTAAAGTGACTAGCAAGTAGAGGGGAAAATGGGGTTGTAGGTAGATGAAAAGAGGGAGAATCCAAGGTGAAGGGTAGGGAAGAATGGAGAGCGGGTGGGAGAAAGGAGAGGAGGTGAGGAAGAGCCATGGAAGAGAGGGATATATGTGAGACAAATGGGGTCAGCATGAGAGGGTGTGATGAGAGGGGAAATTGGGGGAGGAGGTGAGAATTAATGAAGGTTAAGTAAAGGAAATGAGGGAAGAGGAAAGGGGGAGGGGTAGCAATATGAAGTGGGAGGAGGAAAAGGGATGATGGGTAGGGGAGGTGAAGCATTGGGAATGAAAAAAGGAGGGAAAAATTATGGAACGGTTCAGAGAGAAGGTGATAAGAGATGGAATGTGGATGGGGATGGGAGGAAAATGATGAGGGAGTATAAGAGAGGGAGATAGGTGAGACCGGGAGTGGTGGGCATGAGGGAAAAAGGGGGAGGAGGTGGGACAAAGTTAAGGGTAGGTGGGTAGGGGAGGGGAAGTGGTGGGAATAAATAATAGGTTGATGGATCCCAGGGGGGGGGATTGAAGCAATACAAATGAAGAGATGGAGAGGATGAGAGGAGGTGAGGGTTCAAAATATGGGAAGGGATGTGTGGTGGGCTAGGGAAGAGTGGAAATGAGGTGTCGACAGGGTAGAGGGTATGAAGATTGTGTTTGGAGAGGAGGTGAGTGGAGAGGAAATAAGGATGGGTATGGGTATGGATGGGGAGATATGTGAGACAAGGGGAGGGGATGGTGATAGAGGTAAGGGGAGGATATGAGAAGATACAAAGGGTGGATGGGTAGGGGAGGGAGATACGTGATACCAAGAGATAAGTGGATGGGTAGGGGAGGGAGATAGGTGATACCAAGAGATAAGTGAGACTAGGAGATGTGGCATGAGGGGGTGAGGTGAGAGGGTTAAAGGGGGAGGAGGTGAAAAGAGGAAGACTTAGGCATAAAAGTAAGTGTGCACTCTAAAACTTGTATGTGTTTCTAGAGAGTGTGCATCTTCCTACTTTTCATTTCAGTTTTTTCTAGCTGAAGTGAACAATATACTGAACATATTTGTGGTTTGGAATAAAAATAAATTACAAATATCTATCTTTTTGTAAATTAATATTTTTTTATATTTTTGTGTCTTAACATATATCTGAATCTTAAAATAAATAACTCTTTTATTTCTACTATAACTTTTTTTTTCCTTATCCATTTTTAAAATAAGTTATAGAGGATGTACTAAGATCTACAAAAAAATGTTTTATTTGAGACCGTTGTACCTAGCACTAACAAAGGGATTTGTAATTTGAATGACATTATATATATATATATATATAGCCTTATAAATTTTGAAAAAATAGATGTGTCCAAGATCAATGTGTTTTCTATAATTTTACAATTTTTTTAAGGAAATTTGATTAAGTGAAACATATGCATTATATTTTACATGAAAAATAACATATTGTTATGAAAACTGAAATTTCACATAGTTGTGCATCATGAGAGAACATCATTAGCTAGAAACCACCTTCTAGTTTGATTAACTTTTGATGAAAATAAATTTCAAAATACTTACAAAAATGAACTTCTTTCAAATTGATATTATTACAAATAAAATTAAATATTAAATTTATATTTTTTGGTCATTACATTTTCTCTAAGTTAATAGATAATTCTTTCACAATTTTAAACTAATTTTCAAAACGAGAGGCCCTCCCTAAATGCACAATATCATCTTCCTAGAGAAAGAACATGATGATTAATCTTACTTACATACCTTGCATATCCTCAAAATAGGCATACTTATCTAAACAATCTTTTACTATTATAATCCAGTTTTAAATTATAATAAATAACATTATTATTATAAATTACTATGATTAGTATAGGGGTTGGTTGGATTTTTCGTACTTCCAAGGCATTCCAATTCTCCAATCACTTAAATATACTAATCCAACAATTTCTAGCTAAAAAAAATTTAGTTTCAAAGAATCTTTAGCCTAAACCATTATTATACATTAAAAAAATATTTNNNATATATATATATATATATATATATATATATATATATATATATATATATATATATATATATATATATATATATATATACTAGAAGCTTCGTAAACCAGGGTGACGGTATCAATAAAAATATTGTCAGAGATTGCACAAAATGGTAGAAGCATCATAAGCCAGGGTGACAGTATCAATAAAAATATTGTCGGTCTTTTACAAATTAATTTTCTTCTCTCATGTCTTTTCTTTTATGGACTATCTGTGTATACTTATGGATAACAAGTATCTCTTTATTTTAATAATGAAAAACACGATCAATATAGAACCATAGATAAACTTGCAACTGTAACTTGGTGCTACCCTTTAGGACCTTGATTGTTTACCTCTAACTTGGTTTCGGGTTTGTCATGGTCGACTTGCTCTCCATTCTCCTCAATCATGATTGGGTTTGCAAGTCCCCTTCCATTATTGCGTCGATTGGATTTCCCTTCTGGATTTGTATTCCTTGTGTTCTAACTTCCTAGAGTCTGAAATCAGACTTGCAAGGCAAGCGACCTAAGATTTCTATATTTTAGTTCTAACTTCCTAGAGTCTGAAATCAGACTGGCAAGGCATAACGACCTAAGATTTCTATCTTTTTGTTCTAACTTCCTAGAGTCTGAAATCAGACCTGCGCGGCATAACGACCAACGATTCCTACCTTTTTGTCTAGTAAGATGGTATTACTATCCATATGATCCATTTTGGCCATGAATTGTGCTTAGTGGTGCTCTATTCCTCCAAGACCCTTGTAAGAAGTGATTTGAATTTTGGTTATGTAAGTTGCCTTCTGAAATTGGTTTGATGTATCTTGGTGAAGGGCTCTTTTTCCTTTGTTGATGTTCTTCTTGTCCTGGTGTGATTTCTCCCTTCCGAAATTGGTTTGATGTATCTTGGTAAAGGGCTCTTTTTCCTTTGTTGATGTTCTTCTTGTCCTGGTGTGATTTTTCTTGGCCGAGGATGCCTTTTCCTTTGGAATCTGGCTTCACCTCGAGATCCTTGAGATCATTCTCCTTGTTTTTCATTCTGTAATGTAATGAGCCGAGAGGTTGGTTATATTTTCATTCTGTAATGCAATGAACCCCGAAGTCGGTTATCAAGGAAGGGGCCCAATAGTGTTCTACTAACTCTGAGAATAAAATTTATGTTCCCCTCAGACATAATGCTGAGGATAAATAAACTAAAGGTCCCGACTGAGCAAAGTTTGTGGCCCTGAAGAGATTACCAATAGGAGACCTGGTTCCCGGGTGTGCTATATCCTTCCTCGTGCTAACATTCCCACTGAGAGGGATGACAACAACCATAGAGTTGATGGGAAGATGCGAACCGTTTCTTTCGGGGGTTGTCCTATTGAAGTTGTTCTTCATACTCTGTCCAAGAGACTTAATTGCCTAGCAGTTGGATTTTTTTCCTTTGTTAGCTTTACTATTGATACCATTTGACTGATTGAGTTGCAATTCAATCCCTTTTGAGCCCATTATGCGACATGAGGAGGGTATGCTTCATGAGGAGGGAGGTTCGATTGTTTAATTATGGATTCGTGTAAGTGAAGAGTGTTTTGAGCTAGTGATAGAGTCCCTTTGTACTTAATGTAGTGTTTATTCTCGTGTTGTCATCTTTATAGAAATTTTCATTTATAAATTTTTAATTAAGTAAACAATGAACTTATAATTTTATAAAATACAAATTCCAACTTTATTTTTATTTAGTTGTTCTCATTTAAAGATTCAATTAACATGTTAATAATACAAATTCCAACTTTATTTAGTTGTTCTCATTTAAAGCTTCAATTAACATGTTAACTTGTTATTGGTATTTACATCATAGTTACCACGTTCATTTAACATGTTAACTTGTTATTGTATTTACATCATAGTTACCAAGTTCGAATTCGAATTTGAAATTTTTTGGATTCCAAAAAAAATTGGCATAAGTTTGCTATTATACTTTGCCAATTGCACAATCCATCACATAAAGTGGAATCGAGGATACAAAGACTTGCTCTGAATTACCACCCACATAATCCTATCCATGATCCTTCTGGGCAACATGCTGACCGGGGTAGATAACCGGATCAATCCACTTGTCTACCGAGCCGAGAAGGAAGCAATTCTTAGACGCTAATGACAAAATGCTTGCCTATGCAAAAAGAGATATTCATGCATGGGAAAAGAGAAGTGCAGCTCCCTCCCTACTCATCTTCGTTACTTCATCTCTTTCGTTGGAAGAAATACCACAAACCATTTGATCGTTTGTCACCATACGTACCAAAATCCATAAAGTTATTGACCATCATCGCGCGATAAAAACACCTAGAAGACGAATCGAATTTATTTGGCCGACGAAATTGGGTAACTATGCTTTACATCACAACGAACATGGACGTCATTCCGCTGGTTATGTAACGTTAACACTGCATTTTCTCTTGGTCTCTCAATTCAAATGAACACAAATCACCCATGTTTTCCCAGAAAACTTTAAAAAATTGATCTCTATTACCCTAATGTTCTGCAATTTATTTTTTCGAAAGATAATTTATTGGATTATCATTATTTTCTTTGCAACATATGTTAAACTCTAATTAAAAACAATGTCAGTGTATACAGAGATATTCGCACTAACACAACTATATCATATATTATCTAATTCTAATGTCACGTTAATATAACACATCGAGATTATTTATATACGCGGTGATTCAATTCTCGCTTTCTGAATTACATCCATGTCTGGTTTTATGGGATTTAGTTTCCATTATTATCAATGGCCACCTTATTTAGTTTTTACTTTCGTACAACAATTTATGTTTTTGCATCAATTGTTCATATATGTAGCGCTAGAAATGACTAGAAACACAATTGTTCATATCTGTAGCGGTAGAAATGATCTCTATTACCCTAATGTTCTGCAATTTATTTTTTCGAAAGATAATATATTGGATTATCATTATTTTCTTTCGAACATATGTTAAACTCTAATTAAAAGCTGCTGGAGCTAGCGCTTCTAATCACAAAACGCCCACACAGATAAAACAGAACAGAACGCCTTACAGTTTATATTACAGTTTATATAAGAGGAATTAAAACAGAGTACATTCAAAAACAGAGTAAGAGCAGCGTCTATTCATTCCAAAAACAGAGTACAGCAGCTGCTTCAATTTACAAAAACAGAGTATGTTTCTTAAGACGGGAGAAGCTTCACACATACGCTAACTAGCCGAAGCGTCCAGATATCTAGAAGAATGTAGAAGAAGGAGGGAAGAAATTAATGCGGCAGTTGGAGAGTTGTTGACAGAATTTAATGGCAGGGGAGATTAATAAGTTTAGCATCCACGTCACCAACACTCCCCCTTAATCTTCACTGCCATGCATGTCTGCAATACCAATCTCCTCCCGGAGATGCTCAAAAACATTCTTTGCAAACGGCTTTGTGAAAATGTCTGCTAGTTGTTCTTTGGACCTGCAAAACTCAAGATTTATGGCACCATTGTTCACCAATTCTCGAATGAAATGGTATCGTGTATCAATATGCTTGCTCCGTTTATGAAAGACATGATTTTTAGATA
>ML783790.1:635094-735489 GCA_009831015.1 Picea engelmannii
ACTTTATGTGAATGGGGTTTTATTTTATGAAATTGGGGTTTTGTATGCGTTTAGGGTTTTTGTAAATTATATTAATATTAATTGACATATTAGTTAATATTTATAATAATGAAATGTCAATATTTAATTATAATTCTAATTACCCTAACCCCTCTCCCTAACTATTAATAATACCTTACCATATTGCATTTATACTTACACTCACTCTCTCCTTGTTGTGACTACCTCAGTGACTACTCTCTTTTGATTGATGCATCGTCTCTTTTGGTTATCAATTTTAGATCTGATATTTCCATTTTGGATGGATGCTTCTCCTTTAGGGCCTGTTGATGTATGATTGTTGGATCTTCTTTTTCTAAGCTCAGAGGTGCCTCCCAGGAGCTATCAGACCTGTCCTCTTGCACAGAGGTGTCCTCAATAGTTGTTGGACCTGTCCTCTTGCACAGAGGTGTCCTCCTAAGTGGTCGGACCCATCGTCTTGCACAAATGTGTCCTCTTTAGCTCCCATATATATTCCTGTGAGTGTAAGTTCTCCCTTTGGGGCCACAAACCTAAATATAGGTGTTGTGGGCTCCTTCTGGGCTCTTTTCTTTGTTGTGTGAGGGATACAGATCCTTCTTCTAGCTGTCATGTGGTTTGTTGAGATCAGTGTGGGGGGTTGTCAACTTGCTTTCCAGTTTTTCGAGTTGATGTTTTTGTTGTTTTCTTGTGGAGGGTTGCTAACTTGTCCAATTTTCATTTCTATGCTATATCACTATTTAGTGGAGTGTTTTTTTGTTGGGGGTATTATTGTTAAGTTTGTGGTTTTATTGGTGTTTCTTTTGGGGGTCTCTATCTATGGAAGAATTGTCCTATAGTCCACATTGACAAAGATCAAACACTACAAACCCTAGAGGTTTGATACATTAACCTAAACTAAACTCTGAGCATATTTATTGAGGCTTACATTCACACATGTGACAGGTACATCGATCATTGAACCATGAGGTAAGATAAAAGTTTATTTTTATTCTCAGTAATCTTGTTTGTTTCAGATCTGTTTATATTTCTTCTTCTTTATGTTGATCTAGTAAATAGAAAAATTTAAAAGCATTTTTTTTTTCAATTTCCCTAATTCTAACAACAAGGTATCAGTTTTTTCAAGTTTTGAGAGAATTCAATCCAGGAATTGATTTTTTTGGTTAATGAAAACACAACTTTTAACTAAAGAATATTAGAAAAAAGTGAGGGAAAATAATATATATCATGAGTGGGCCTAATGGTTAAGAACTTGTGTTTTCATGATTATGTAGTACTTCATGACATTCTTTAAATGCTCTTTAAGTGTTAGTAATTTTTCTATTGGATGCATGGTTTTTCAATGAATGGGATATTCTCTTTTGGTTTTAAATTGTAATGCATTTGTTGGTAATATCAATCTGAACTTTAGAAAGCTATGGTGTATAGTATCGATCCGTCTTAGTATGGTGTATAGTATTTTTTTGTTGGAGATGCCTCAAATGGGAGGATGTATTTGTATAGGAGAAGCCAACTCCAACTGGTACCTCTGAGAATAACATATTTCCCTAAATAAATAAATGAAAACAGAAAAAAGAATATAATAAGAAAAAATGTAGTCATATATGCGGAAAAAACAGAGGTCAATCTGGATCGGGTTTCGACGATTACAAACGACGAACACAAAGAAAAAAAACACAACATTGATTGCCGAATCGGGAAATGCGAACAAGTTGTGGGCCTAGCACTTCGGGTTTCGACGTTTGGTAAAACAAAAGAACTCCATGTGATTTTAACAAGCAAGTCCCGAATGTGAAATAAGGCTTATTGGAATTCGAGGTTCGACATTTACAAATACCCAATGTAGAAACAAACCAAAACTATAATTACCGAATTGCGAAATCTGAATAAGCTTTGGGCCCACCACTTCGGGTTCGGGGTTTTGATACTAAAGAACTCCACGCACTTTTAAACAAGTAAACTCTGAATGCCAAAATCACATATTGACTTGGGTTCAATGTGATTTTATATTAAGATCACCTACACCAACAAATAAACTCAGAATAAATGTGGGACCAGGTTCACAATCAGTAAAACCAGATAATTATTGTGTTCAGTCATATTGAAATCAATATAGCGAATCCAATCAAGAACTCAAACAAGTTTACAAACTTAATAAAAATAGGGTAAAAATGGAGAGAACACCTCCTAATACAAAATGGAAAATTATCTTCGATGTGCTTTCAAGCTCATACTCTTACAATTCGTTTCAGGTATTTATACAAACAAAAATGCCCCTTCGATCTTATAAAAAGATTTAATTAAGTGGTAATGGTATCTTATGGCCTGCAAAGGTTAAGGCAGCCACCACTTGGGCTCTCAGTAAATCGATGCTTAATCCTTGAGTCTTGAAGGGTCAAGACGACTATCGATCCGTCATTATTCAGGCGGTGAAATGATTACTTATCCAACGTACTCCCTCTTAATCATTTCAAAAACAAACCAACCAAAGATATGCAATACAAAATTGTTGTTAACAAAGTATTACAACTTATAGACCCCAATATTATCTCTATGAATTTTAAACAATTCATTTCCCAAAGGTTTTGTAAATATGTCAGCAAATTGTACTTCAGACCTGCAGAATTGAACAAAAATTTATTTGCCATTTACCATCTCTTGAATGAAATGATACCTTGTATCAATGTTCTTACTCTGTTTGTGAAAAATGTGATTCTTTGATAGTGCAGTGGCAGATTTATTGTCACAGATAATTTGCATTTCATCATTATGCTCATGCAACAATTTGTTCAAGACTCTTCTCATCCACACAACTTGACATGCAGTTGCAGCTATTGCAACATACTCTGCCTCAGTAGAAGATAGAGTCACAATGGGTTGTTTCTTTGATGCCCATGCCACTGCTCCAGATCCAAGACTGAACACATACAAAAATGTGCTCTTCCTATCATCAATGGAACCTGCAAAATCACTATCAGTATATCTGATCATCTCAAAGTTTAAGCTTGATGTGTATCAGATACCAAAATTAGTTGTTCCAACAACATATCTTAGGATCCTCTTTCCTGCTTGCCAATGAGTACTCTTTGAAGTCTCCATGAATCTGGAAATCAAACTCACAACAAACATAATGCCAGGTCTTGTTGTTGTTAAGTACGTAAGGCTTCCAACCAATCTCTTATACAGAGTTGCATCAACATATGATCCCTCATCATACTTGCTAAGTTTAATACTAGTTGACATTGGTGTTGCAACTGGCTTCCAATTCAACATTCTAAACCTTTTCAACACTTCATTTTCATAGTTAGTTTGACAAACTAACTATGAAAATGAAGTGTTGAAAAGGTTTAGAATGTTGAATTGGAAGCAAGTTGCAACACCAATGTCAACTAGTATTAAACTTAGCAAGTATGATGAGGGATCATATGTTGATGCAACTCTGTCTAAGAGGCTGGTTGGAGGCCTTACGTACTTAACAACAACAAGACCTGGCATTATGTTTGTTGTGAGTTTGATTTCCAGATTCATGGAGACTCCGAAGAGTACTCATTGGCAAGCAGGAAAGAGGATCCTGAGATATGTTGTTGGAACAACTAATTTTGGTATCCGATACACATCAAGCTTAAACTTTGAGATGATCAGATATACTGATAGTGATTTTGCAGGTTCCATTGATGACAGGAAGAGCACATCTGGGTATGTGTTCAATCTTGGATCTGGAGTAGTGGCATGGGCATGAAAGAAACAACCCATTGTGACTCTATATTCTACTAAGGACAAGTATGTTGCAATAGTTGCAGCTACATGTAAAGTTGTGTGGATGAGAAGAGTCTTGAATGAATTGTTGCATGAGCAGAATGATGCAACCCAAATTGTCTGTGACAATAAATCTTCCATTGCACTGTCAAAGAATCACGTTTTTCACAAACAGAGTAAGCACATTGATACAAGGTATCATTTCATTCGAGAGATGGTAAATGGAAAATAAATTTATGTTCAGTTTTGCAAGTCTGAAGAACAATTTGTAGACATATTTACAAAACCTTTGGGAAATGAATTGTTTAAAATTCATAGAGATAATATTGGGGTCTGTAAGTTGTAATGCTTTGTTAACAACAATCTTGTATTGCATATTTTTGGTTGTTTTGTTTTTGAAATGATTAAGAGGGAGTATGTTGGATAAGTAATCATTTTACCGCCTGAATAACGACGAATCGGTGTTCGTCTTGACCCTTCAAGACTCAAGGATTAAGCACCGATTTATTGATAGCTGAAGCAGTGGCTGCCTTAACCTTTGCAGGCCATGAGATACCATTACCGCTTAATTAACTATTTTTATAAGATCGAAGGGGCATTTTTTGTTTGTATAAATACCTAAAACGGATTGTAAGAGTATGAGGTTGAAAGCACATTGAAGATAATTTGCCATTTTGCATTCAGAGGTGTTCTCTCCGTTTTTACCCTGTTTTTATTAAGTTTGTAAATGTGTCTGATTTCTTGATCGGATCCGCTATATTGATTGCAATTTGACTAAACACAGTAATTATTTGGCTTTACCGATTGTGAAACCGGTCCCACATTTATTCCAAGTGTATTTGTTGGTGCGGGTGATCTTAATATAAAATCACATTGAACCCAATTCGATATGTGATTTCGGCATTCAAAGTTTACTTGTTTAAAAGTGCGTTGATTTATTTAGTCTCAAAACCTCGAACCCAAAATGGTGGGCCGAAAGCTTATTCATATTTTGCAATTCGGTAATTATAGTTTTGTTTTGTTTATGCGTTGGGTATTTGTAAATTCCAAACCACAAATTCCAACAAGTCGTATTTCGCATTCAGGACTTGCTTGTTAAAAGTGCATGGACTTCTTGTGTTTTACCAAATGCCAAAACCCGAAGTGTTGGGCCCACAGCTTGTTTTCATTTTGCGATTTGACAATAAACATTGTGTTTTGTTTTCTTTTTGTTCAACGTTTGTAATCGATGAAACCCGATCCCGATTGACCTCTGTTTTTTCCACATATGTTGGATAAGTAATCATTTCACCACCTGAATAACGACAGATTGGTGGTCGTCTTGACCCTTCAAGACTCAAGGATTAGGCATCGATTTATTGATAGCTCAAGCGTTGGTTGCCTTCACCTTTGCAGGCCACGAGATACCATTATCGCTTAATTAAATCTTGTTATAAGATCAAAGGGGCATTTTTGTTTGTATAAATCCCTGAAATGAATTGTAAGAGTACGAGCTTGAACAAACATTGAAGATAATTTGCCATTTTGTATTTGGAGGTGTTTTCTCTGTTTTTAGCCCGTTTTAATTAAGTTTGTAAATTTGTCTGATTTCTTGATCGGATCCACTATATTGATTTCAATTTGACTAAACGCAGTAATTATTTGGTTTTACCGATTGTGAACCCAGTCCCACATTTATTCCGAGTTTATCTGTTGGTGGGGGTGATCTTAATATAAAATAACATTGAACCCAAGTCAATATGTGATTTCGGCATTCAAAGTTTACTTGTTTAAAAGTGTGTGGAGTTCTTTAGTCTCAAAACCCCGAACCCGAAGTGGTGGGACCAAATGTTATTCACATTTCGCAATTCGGTAATTATAGTTTTGTTTTGTTTCTGCATTGGGTATTTGTAAATGCTGAACCCCGAATTCCAATAAGCCTTATTTCTCATTCGAGACTTGCTTGTTAAAAGTGAGCAAGTTCTTTTGTTTTACCAAACGTCAAAACTCAAAGTGTTGGGCCCACAACTTGTTCTCATTTCGTGATTCTGCAATGAACATTTTGTTTTGTTTTCTTTGTGTTCGACGTTTGTAATCACCGAAACCTGATCTCGATTGACCTCTGTTTTTTCCACATTTGGTATCAGAGCATGCAGTCCATCCTGCTATTTGCTCAATTCAGTGCAGATAGTTCCTGTTGGTGCCTAGTTTTACCCTCTTGTTTTTTCCTGCATGAAGATTTGTTTGATTTCTTTCAAATTTTATATAAATGGTTGTGTCTGGTAGTAGTTCTTCTTAGGTTCGGGTTCCTGTTTTGAGCGAGAAGTCATATGACTCTTGGTATATTCGAATGAGGACGATTTTTCATTCTCAATATTTATGGACTTATGTTATTGATGGTTATGCTGAACCAACTGATGAAGCAACAAAATTGGATCTCTCTAATGTTGACCGTGTTTTGCTGAAGGAAAACAGGAAAAAGGATAACAAGGCTCTTGGATTAATCCAACAATGATTAAATGAATTCATTTTTACGAAGATTTCTAGTGCTGCATCTTTGAAGCTGGCTTGGGATATCCTTGAAACCTGTTATCAAGGTGTGTCCAAGGTGAAGACAGTCAAGTTGCAGAATTTAAGAAGGGACTTCAAAAATATAAAGATCAAGGATAATGAATGTGTTGATACTTTCATGACTCAAGTGATGAGTGTTGTGAACCAACTCACGCAGTATGGTGATGATGTTGAGAATAAGAGAGTTATTGAGAAAGTGATGAGAAGTTTACCCAAAAAGTTTGAACCTATTGTTGTACCCATAGAGGAATTTAAAGATTTAAGTCAAATGCAAATTGATGAATTAACTGGTTTTCTTGTTGCTCATGAATGTAGGATATCTGGATATGAAGAAGGATCAATGGAGCATGTTTTCAAATCCCAAATGCATGTTAGCAAAGGCAGAGGTTGAGGAAGGTCTTATAATCGTGGAAGAGGAGGTCGATTTTTTGGTCAATGTGACAACAATTTACATGTGTCTTATATAAATATAATCATAATTTTGTATCCCCATTTCAAGGTTTTTTTTTTCAAATAAATTGATGTAGTCTATGTATCTTGAAACTGATTTAGTTGCACAGGGTTTTAACATTGTTTTTGGACATTGTGGAAGAGTTTTTATGGTTCCATCATGATTATTAGCTCTTTGTTTTCATTATACAATAAATAAAATATGAGAAAAACCTCTCCCAAAAAAGGCAAACAGCTAAATACATAAATGAAAATAAAGATTGTTTGTTTACCTTCCCCTTCAATACCAAATGGAAGACTCCTTGTTTCCCTTCAATACCAAACCGATTTTCTTCCAAGAGAAATGGGAAATGAATAATCCTTACCTTGACTCGGATTGGTAAAATCTCATGAACTCGAGTAATTCACTTTTAAACGTATTTTCTTTATACATAACAAATTATTATTTTCATGTAAAACTATGCCTTTTATTTTTATATCTAATTTTATTTGTACTTTTTGAAATTTTGAATATACTAATGATACACTTAGTTTTTCTAAAATTTTGAAAAAATAATATATTTGAGTATTTGTAAAATGTATACTTCCAATTTTTTTCGAATTCTAATTGGAACTTGGTAACTATAGTTTACATCAGTAACGATATGTCAACTAAGCTGATGTGAGATGGACCTCTCGACGTTGTAACAAGTAATTAGACGCTCCCTTTCATGTATTAAACTGCCGTCCATATCGACAATACTGCCACTTGGAACTTCGTCCTCACACAGATGTACGGAAATCTGTTTAAATCTGCTAGGACATAGTGTGATTTTGATATTAAAATTTGGCAAAGTTTGATCTTAGAAATGAAGTACGGAAATCTGTTTAACTATGGTAGGAAATAGTGTGATTTTGATATTGAAAAATTTCAAATGAATTCCTTAATTTTATTAACAGTACATTTTTATTTTATTGTAATCTTAATAATCAGTTCAAAATTAAAAAAATTATATATATATATATATATTAATTTTAATTTGAATAAAAAGAATTTAAAATTAAATAAAATATGAAAATAAGTATTTTTTGATTATATTTTTATTTTATTGTAATCTTAATAATCAGTTCAAAATTTATAAATTATATATATAAATATATATATTAATTTTAATTTAAATTTTAATTTGAATAGAAAGAATTTAAAATTAAATAAAATATGATTTTTTTTTTTTTTCCGATTATATTGATATAATGTGATTTTGATATTGAAATTTGGTAAAGTTTGACATTACAAAGGATATTTTTTTTTTTTTAAGTAAACAAGGATGGGACCTGTTATATTAGCATAAGCAAAATACAATAATCATTTGCAATGCCAACTGTCTCGCCTAAACAGGAAACCGGGACAGCTCGACATCCATTGCCATGTGTTTCCCAGCTAACAAAATTCACAAAATTAACAGTGTGTCGTCCTGCCCGAAGGAAACCAGGACTATCAGACATGAAGTTTAAACTATATGCCATGCACTGGTTCTAAGAAAACTAAGATCTAACAGGCCCGAAGCCTAAATCATAACAGAAAAAGTAAATTCTAATCACGAACATCATTTAACCTTTGAGCCTTCATGCTTGTCCTCGTCCTCGTGCTGTCGCCACCCTGCTGGGAACGCATAAGCCTACGCGCACATTGGGCATTGCCTCTTTGGAAGAGTTTTGGAGTGAGCCGTGAAGAGCAGGTCGAGTCGCTGGTCAATTTGTGCGAGGCGAGAGACCTGATCATCCAACAGACTCCTCAACTCGAAAATGAGAGTGAGGTACCCCGAGTTAACAAAGAGTGGTTGCTCCTCCCTGTGGCTATCGATTGACATCGGGGGAATGGTCTCTGTTGCATCGTGATGCATGTGAGCTTGTTGATTGTGGGCTTGTAGCGCTACCTCCATGGGTGGTTCAGGAGGAATCTCCTCTTCTATATAGCAGGTGGTGTAAGGCTCCTCTAGGCTGGTGGCGTTGGGGCCAGGCAGAATGCTAGCAGGCGGAGGCTTGCTGTCTGAACCAAACTCCAAAGGTGGGTTCCAGTTATCCAGCACTGTGAACAGAGTGTGCTCGGGGAAGCTCTCCAAGCCATCCTCCAGGATAACTTCTTCCACGTACACCATTGGAGGCATTCGTGGTGTCGTGCGCCTTCGGATGGCTGCCATTGCTATTGACTTCTCGAATTTCTTTTTCCTCTGGCGTTGTGATTCGGCCGTATACCAGGCAACTCCCCTGCGCGGATTCCCTCTCTCTCTGGGCATGGTGGGAGTCTAGTATATTACCAAGGTTCTTTCCAAATGGGTCGCTCTGCTTCAAAACACTGACGGGGCCACAGAGTGTTGCTGCTGTTCCAGTGGAGTGGAGGAAATTATGTTGCAATGTTGTTGTTCCGGTGGAGCGGAGGCTGCAAAGAGCGATTGACACTTTTCTTTGTCGACTTGGGTGATAAGGAGGAGGGCTAACATGACCGCCATGGCCATTAAAACCTGTTGGTGAGTGCGCTGATGGTTGGTACCATTCCCTTGCGCGAAGAGGCTCATCGCATGAATGTGGCTACTCTAATCCATGGAGAGTTAAAGTCTGAAGGGATAGTGGCCGGTAGATGCATTAATATTACCTCATGGCCTGATCCCGCATGGCTCCATCGTGCAACATGTCATCCCATTTGAGGTACAAATGAATTTTTTAATTCTATTAACATTACAGTTTGATTTTGTAACTTTAATAATTTTTTCAAAATTTAAAATAAATGGAAAATAAAGTATTTTTATTTCAATAAAAAGAGTTGAAATGAAAAGAAAATTAAAATTAGTATTTTTCATAGTTGCAACGAACCATTCGAATTTTCAACAACCAGTTTCTAAGTTAGGAGTTAGGAGAGCTTGAGAACTGGTAGGGAAAGCCTCCAATTGGATGGAAACTATTTTGGAGGAGCTTCAACATCAAGAAAATGGGAGCTTGGGAAAGAGTTTCCTAAACAAAGAGATTTAAATTAGAATTATATTAAATCAAAATGTAAATATTTTTATTCATTTATTACAAATACATAATTTCTTACAAATATTTTTATTATATTTAATCAAAATATCATTATAAAACAAAGGCTAAACTACACTTTAATATTATTTCGAAAATTGATTAAGTAATAAAACTTAATAGTACTCACTTTATATTTGAGGATATGAATTTTTTTTAATCCTTGTATGTTTTCCTTCAATCCCAAACTAAACATGAAAGTCTAATAAATCAATACCTTATCCCTGACAAGCATTTTCTCATGTCTATAGTTTATATCAACCAACCATATCATTGACTTTTATTGTATTTTCATATTGGAAGAGTAGTAATATTTTGTCTTTTCCCATAAAAAAAGAATAATGCTTTAATTTTACAAAGATGTTTGAAGTTTATATATGTAATGTTTAATTTTAAAAAGATGTTAAAATTGTATAAGTATTTTCAATTTTGTTTCTCATTTTTTAATAAAATATTTATGGATATGAAAGTTTCACTATTGTGTTAAATATATTCATATAATTATTAGCACAAATTAAATTAGTAATTTCAATATTGCAGATGAAACATTGTCCTCTATTAACCTTCAATTTTATTTAAATAAGATTTAAAATGTATCAATATATCTATACATTGTAATTTCACTTTTCCTCTAAATTTAGAAGAAATTTCTACTGGTCTTTTCAGATTTTGCAACATAATTTTTTTTTACATTAAAAGTAAAATTTTATAATGCCAATATTATTTTTTTAATTTAAATAAAATAGATAATAAAATTTACATTAAATTTTTTCTTAAATTTACAAATTTTAATAATGTGAAAAAAATAATCATTTCTTTTTATTATAATTTTAAAAATCAAAATTTGTAATTTCAATTCTTTCTTAATTCTTTTTACAAATTTATGAAAAAATCAATTAAAAATAAAATTTATACACTTCAATTAACTCAATATAATATATATATAATAAAATCACTTCAATTAACTCAATATAATAATAATAATAATAATAATCTATTTTTAGTGTATGAGACCCCCTTCTTTGTGGGACAAGGGACCCCCCTCCACCCAGCGATTTGACTGGTAAAGTCTACGAAGGTATACATACCCTACCCCCTCTGGATTTGAACCTGTGACCTCTTAAGAGGAAACACATGTTCTTAACCATTAGGCCCACTCAGAGTGTATTTTAGCTAGCATAGCCACATAAATTTTGGCTAATAAACGCAGATAGAACATTACAGTGATTAAAAATGTGAATTTTTTTTAAATGTTAAAACCTTTCAGTTCTTTTAAATGTTAAAACCTTTCACTTCCACATAATTCAGAGTATCTCATATAATTCAGAGTATCTCATATAGATCGAATCCTTAACCAAGGAGATAGTAAGAGGAAAACTAAAGTGCATAGACCAAAATCACATAAGTATCAATTAAAAAAAAATAATAATAGAATAAAGTTTTGAAATTCATAACTCTCAAACCCTAAAAGACCAGGTAACTTTAATTCCAGCAACCTTACAAACCCAAGAACCCTATAATTAAATATGCAACTCGTTTGGAATTCTTGCCTTGATGTTTTTCACTTTCAGAAAAGACCTTCTATTCAAATTTCGTGTGTAAATTTCAATTACAGTTATCTTGCTAAACTGAAATCCAGTCTGACAACAGATTGAATGATTTGTATCGTTCAGATTTTGAATGGGATCGACCACTTCCAATCTGAAGCATTTGTCACCTTCGGATTTTGAATCTGATCTACTTGTCATTCTGGGCTACATTTTAATTAGTCCACTATAGATTCTACTCCTTGTGCATTTGATAGGATCGTTGGTGGATTGACTGTATCCACTGCAATTATTTTTAACCAACAAGGAAGCATGATTTTAAGATATCCATGAGAAAGAAGTACTATGCCTAACACCCATGGTTTAAGACATACCGGAGAGATCATGGTAATAACATTTCTTAAAACAGTCAATTGTTGGTTACATGGTGGCAGTTGCTCCCTTAACCCTACAAAGCAGATATTTATGAGAAAGAAATACAATGTTATGAAAGAAGATGAAGCATAATGTTACAGTGATTAAGGAGGCAAGCACCTGGAAGATATATCGCGCAGGGTTGGAGGATTTGAACCATGAGGCAAGCACCTGAAAGATATATCGCGTAGGGTTGGAGGATTTGAACCATGGCTGACATCTGGTTTGAGAAAAACTAAAGTCGCATGGAGAGCTTCCAGGCCAAAATGCTTAACCGTGACTGTAATAGGAATATTAACCATGGTAGAATTTGAAATTAAAAAGGATTTGAATGCCAGCGGCTGGAGTAGATAAGGCGTTTTAGATCACCTGCAATAACACTGGAGGGTTTAATAACAAGATATTATTAATTTATTCCACATGGCATTGCGTTTTATGACGCGTTGCATTTTATATGCGTGAAATCCTTCATATCCTTCACGCAGTGCCATCATGAAATGTAACCACAATCCACGTATATAAAAAAATAATAATAATAGTAAAAAGTAAAACGATTTATGTCCACTAACTATAATCGTCAAATTATTTTAGAATGTAAAAAGTTAATTAACATGTAAATGTTAAAAATTAAGTAATTTTGATGGTATTTGTATAAGTATATTAAAAATTAAGTAATTTTGATGGTATTTGTATAAGTATATTTAGTGGCAATTTGAAAACTTGGTTTGGTAATTTCTTAATCCTAAAAGGTAAATGTGAAAAAATAAACATGTAAACGATGCATTTATAAGTGTGATGAAGTTATAAAAATTAAATTTCATACATTGATTTAATTTGAGCTTAAGAAGAAGAATATGCCAACATTTTTATTTGTTGACCATAAAATTGAAATTTATAATTAAAAAATGAATAATATATATTAATTTTAAATTTATTAAACTTTTAGAGAGATTAAACTTTTCTTAGTGTAAATATAATAAAATCAGAATTTTTTTATCTTTAATTATTCTAATCATAATTTTATTAGGCATCAAAATGAGATAAATTGTTTTTAATTGTATTGTTTAAGTGCATGACAGAAGAATTTAGGATAATTTTATTTAATGCTAAGCATATATGAAAAATAAACAATATGTTTTAAATTTGATTGTAATTAAAAGAAACAACAAATCTTTCCCACGCTATCTCGTATTGCATGTGGCTTCTCTCCAAGCAAATATGGAAACATATGTGTTTATCACTTAGCAAGGGATAATTTTGGATGTCGTATTGCATTGGCTTCCCTCCAAGTACATATGTGTTTATCAATTAGGCAGGGATAATTTTGGATGTTGTTGCCTATGTAAATTAGAATTATGTAAAATTCATTCAAATTATAATGATGTTGAGAAATATTTTCACTATGGTATTTTTTTAATTTAATTGGCTTTGTATTATTTTCAATTATCTTGTGTAGATTGAAAATAACATTGTAATAATGTGAATTGAGAGTGTGTTGATTTATTAAAGTTTATTTTTTTTTTAATAAATTAAATAGCATATATTCATGACTTATTCATTATCTACACAAATAAATTAATCTAAAAAATTCTACTCTCCATACTGAAAACTAGAGTTTAATCAACAATATCAAGATGTTTAAGAAACACTAGCCTCTGTGAAGATGGGAACCAAAACTTATCTATGGGTACAAATTTAATATATTTTATAATCTTACGAACAAAAAATATAAGTTAATACCTTGTAACAAGTTCCCTAGAGAGTTTCGAGGAGAGACGCATAGAAAGAGTGTTTCTCGTAGTTTCAGTTCTACATTTATTCATCTTCAATCTTGGGTTGTTGCCTTTCTTTTGCCAACACATTTCCTTTGTTGATAATGATTAAATTTGCGTTGGTTCCCTAAGACTCAAGTGCATTCGACCAAGTTTCCATCCTTCTCTACATCCCAATCTATAACCTTTAAGTTGATGTTGGAGCCAATTCTGCAAAGAAACTTACTTTCTTACAACCAATAAAACTTCATTGTGTCTCTCTTCCCGATGTACCTCATATAGTGGACCTATTCGTAGAACTCTTTCTTATGACCTCTTTTAGGTCTACCGACAACGAGTCCTCTCTCTATCCTCCAAAACCTCTATATGTTGTGGAGTATTCTGGTATGCTATGGAAGTATATGTTGTTCTTCAGCAGAAGCATAAATCAAAATGGATTTAAATGGCACAATTACAAAATAGAACAATCAAGAATCACACATTGTAACACAATGATTTTATGTGGTAAAACCCTTCACAAGGGAAACATCTATAGGACAATGATATTTTGTTTATTTATCGTTCAAGGGAGATATTAAATCAACCACACCATACTTACACACACTCAATTTCTCTCAAGACTCCCTGCCTCTATGGTCTTACATGGATCTATAGCATCTCTCAAACAGTTACATAGAACTCATTACATTTATGTGGATCCACACATCGTGTGATTTGTTTCAATGACAAACTAAATAAAAATAAGCCACTAAATCTGCTACAATCCACAAAATCATGGAAAATTTGTTGATATATCTCAACCATCTCCACCTTGACAACAATTTACCTAAATATCATTTTCTAGTTTATTCATCACCTATGTTGCAAGCCAAGAGAAGCCAATCACCACTGCAGCTTCTCTAATAACATTTGTTTCGTGAACAAATCTATACGATTTCCTATAATATGGATTTTCTGAGGGATCACTCCACCTCCAACATGTCTTCCAAAACAATGCTTTGAGACATATGTTGAGGTATATCTCCTTCTATCCAAAACACATGCAAAATCTACATTATAATTACCACAGACTAAACCACTGAAATCATTATAGTTGACGCGGGTGCCTCTAAAACATTGAAGCACCCATTTCACTACTCCACCTGAATTTGTGATTTGTCTGACAACATCAAATGAATGTGAAATATCTAGTTTTAACGATTTCATCGCATCAAACAAACCTCTTACTGATCTGACACAAGGTATAAGAGACATAACTTTTTCTTCATTATAAACATGAACTAAACTTGAAGAAAAATTATAATGGAAGGAAACATGAATATTAATTGGTTTCATGATGTTCATGCTAAACTTCAACTACAACTTACCATTATTACTGTCATTGTGTACTTCTATGCTCAAAATTTGTTTTTTTGCTCCTTGATCCTTCATCTAAAATGCCATGTCCAACTGATCATTTATCTTACTGATCTCAACCATGCTTCCACTTGAAATGAACATATCATCAACAAATAACCTCAGGATAGTGAATGTACTATTAACATTATAGACATGCTTACCCATTGGAAACGTTTGGCTCACCATGAAGGATTCAAACGTCTTTTACAATTGCATGGGTACCATTAGGCCATACAATGAATCATGTAGCATGAAAACAAATCTATCATTGCAATTTTGAACTAACCTTTCTGGTTGTTCCATACACATTATATTTTTTTAATGACGATCTTGTGGGAAGTAGGATCCCACAGATTACATCACTTTTCTCCATCATAATAACTAACAGAGATATAAGAAAAACAAAAAATTAAAAACAATGATCCTGAGATTGGAAGAAACATAGAGTTCTGCAACTATTTCTTGCTCATATGACCTTGATGCTTCTTCCATAAACAAGAAGATACACTTGTTACCTCAGATGCAAATTTAGTACTTCTTTCCATCTTATAAAGGTTATCAACCTTTGTTTCCTTCATCACTACTAAAATTCCTTTCGACACTTTGAGTGCTCCACCTTGAACTTCATACTTATATCCACCAGAATAAAAAACCCCTAATGAAATAAAATTTAACCTAAGCCCATGTACATATCTAACATTTGTTAGTTCTCTAACAATACCATCGAACATCTTGATTCTAATACTTCCAACCCCAATAGTTTTACAGCGAAAACCATTTTCCATAAACACTACACCCTCATGAACAAATTGGTACAAAATGAACCAGTTTCTATGTGAACACATGTGGTGTGAGGCACCCGAATCTAGCAACCATTATTCATGATATTATAAGCTACTAGAAATGGATAAAACTTTATCAGTCATACCTGGATTTGTTGCAACCAAATTTTCTTCTTTCATAGTGTTCTCTTCAAATTTTTTTCTTTTCCAGTAGTCTTTCTTGAGATACTTTGTTTTTCCACAGTACAAACATTTTACTCTACCCTTTCTTCCCCTTGACTTAGATCATGAAGAACTTCCTTGATTCTTCTCCTTTTCTTTGGGTCGACCTATGACCAACATCGCCTCTGAATTTGAGGTTTCTTTACTAGATTTTCTCCTCATCTCCTCATCCAATAAAGCTTCAACAACAGATTCATAATCTAAAACATTTGTTGAGCTAAAGCTAATAGAGGTGATTAAAATATCCCAGGTCTCAGGAAAAGAACACAATAGTGTAATAGTCTTATCTTCATCTTCAAATTTAACTTTCATACTAGTCAATTGAACTATAAGGTTATTAAAGGTATTTAAATGGTCAGTAACTCTTGTAACTTCTTTCATTCGCAAACTATATAATCGTTTCCTCAAGAAAATTTTTATCGTCAACGACTTTGTCATATACAGGCTTTCCATCTTGTTCCATAAGCCTACTGATGTATCTTCCCCTACGATATTAAACAAAAATTCATCTCCCAGACATAAGTGAATGGTACTGACTGCTTTTGCGTCCAGTTCTTCCCATTCCTCATTCGTCATGCTTTCAAGTTTCTTTGTCCTGCCTACCAATGTTTTTTGCAACTCTTGTTACACCAACAAATCTCACACATTGAACTTCCAGAACTCAAAACTATTTTTCCCACTGAACTTTTCCACTTTAAACTTCGAACTCTCAACTTTCACCATTTGCATAAGTCGCCCCAAATACCAAAACTTATAAACTAAACTTCTTTTAAAAGAAAATGCGGAGGTACAATCTTTTAATTCGAAGTGACACTATATACAATAAGATTAAAGGAATACAATATTTTGATATATCTTGAATCCCCTTTTATAAAACTAGCACAGCCACATAATTGTGGCTGTGGCTGATGAACGCCGAAAGACATATTTAACTTATTAAACATAATTTTAATATAAACCCTATTAACATAAACCCTAATTAAAATTTATAAATAAAATCTACAACATTTTCTTTGCCTTTGGAAATGGCTGACCTCGCTCCTGCATCCGGAAACATTCAATGTTAATGGATGACCTCGCTCCATTAACATTTCCTCGCCGCATTCAATGTTAATGGATGCATCCGTTACCATGCTCCACGCACATCCACGGAATGAAACGCACTGAATGACACGCACAGAATGAAATCGGGGTAAAGAATGAAACACGCGCGGAATGAAATTCGCTGGTAGAAAATGAAACGCACAGACAGTTAGGAAATCTGGAAATCTGTGATAGCATGGAAAAGTAGTGTTTGCTAATAATCTAAACCTGGTAATCTTAAAGGTTAATCATTTAAACGTGGCAATCATATGCTGGTACAGTAATTTTTTAATATGATTAGGTAAATGTTAAAAAGTAAATAGGTTAACGGATGCATTCAAAAATACAAGGAAGTTATGAAGAGTAAATCACATTCATTGATTTGGGAGGACGACTAAGAATATGCTGGCATCTTCAATTGTTAGCCATCAGATTAAAATTTGAGATTAAAAGATGATTAATTGTGCCCATTGCCAAATAAGTATAAACCTTTGGGCGTAATAAATCTCAACTTCTAATACATATATGTCCACATCACTTAATTTAATTTATAAAAGCCAAACTTTTATACTTTAAAAAAAAACACCTCCACTTAAAAAGTTTCTTCAGTCAACGCTCCTCTTAGCTTAACATCTCAACTTCTAATACATATATGTCCACTTCACTTCATTTAATTTATAAAAGGAAAACGTTTATACCTTTTACCAAAAAAACATCATTCGTCCACCTCCACTTAAAAAGTTTCTTAAGTCAACGCTCCGCTAGGGCTACCAGGGTGGCACCAGGATTGTGAATGGCGCTTCGCTTCAGTTGAAGGGGGTGTGCTACTTTACTATGGCACTCTTGTCTGCGAGGTCTTGCGCGTTGAAGTGGGAAACTTTTGGATCTTTGAAGTGTTTAGCGTGCGCCACTGACACTTCCTAGGGAGCGTCGATGTACTAAATAGCACTATATGAACGCTCTCAGATTGCGAAAACATATGGCCTCCTCATTACTCATATCCGCTTGCCCTTATCTGCCAAAACATGTACAAAGTTTCTTGCGCTCACAAAGATCTCCAAACAATTCGACTTGGAACAAAGATCTCCAAACAATTTGACTTGGAACACATGATGCAGCTACTCTGATATCACTTGTTGTTCTGCAGCGGAAGCATAAATCAAAATGGATTTAAATAGAACAATTACAGAATAGAGAAATCATGAATCACACATTGTAATACAACAATTTTATTGGGTAAAACTCTTCACAAGGGAAACATTCAAAGGACAATGATATTCGGTTTATTTATTGTTGAAGAGAAATATTACATCAACCAGACCAGGTTTACACACTCAACGTCTCTCAATACTTTCTATCTTTATAAGCTTATATGGATTTATAACATCTCTTAAACAATTACATAAAACTAGTTACATTTATGTGGATCTACAGATTGTGTGATTTGTTTCAACAATAAACTAAATAAAAAAAGCCACTAAATCTACTACAATCCAAAAAATCATGAAAAAATTGTTTACATATCTCAACAGTATACATGTTTGGCCTGTTTGGCCCCTTGACTTGGTTCAACTCCTCCTCTGAACACCCTCTATTTGAATCCCTTTCTGTTTTGTTCGTCGCTTGTTTGTCTCTGGTTGGTCCACATTCTTCTAGTTTTTCATTTTCCAAAGCAGCTCATACCCTACACTATCACAGTTAACTATCCTTGGTACTCCCCCTGAATTGACCACCACTCCTCAAGGCCTAAAATGTTGGCCCACGAACCTTCAACACTGACAACCAAGAAGCACTCTTAGAGAGACGAAGACCTCCCACTCAGAATTAATCAAAACCCCTATCAACATAGTAAAAATAAAATTTTTGCACTGTAGAAGAGGTCCCTCTAGCCTTCATGGTTTGTAAATAACCTCTATCCCCACCCATTACCATCATTATTGATACATTCATTGCTGCAAGTTCTTTTCTCTGCTGAGGAAACCTCTGCGTATGCGAAATCGTAATTGAAATCAGAATTCCATATGCACCATTCTACCTTATGAAAATTCTCATTAAACACGTCCTCATGTCCGACCTGCACTGTGCTACATCATATATTTAGGTGGGAGAGTGGTGCAGTACTCTCCATCTCCCAGTCGCAGTGTGCACGTTTTCCCCTCCTCATAGGTGTTATCAGCAGGGCTTTGAATGCTCAAGGTGATAACCATACTCTCCATGCCCCATATATCAAACACCCATCCTCAGAGTCCTGTATTTTTTTAGTTTAAAGGATTTGTATTTTTAATCTTAATCTCAATATATTAAGAGCAGAGAGGAATCAAATCTCTTCCATTTATCAATAGTCGAGAGATCAAATTTTTGTAAATACAAACCTTTTCTCAAATTTAACATTTTAAAATAAATTTAATTTACACTGTAAAAATTTCATTTTTCTTAACACTTAATATATCTTAATATATCAAAGATTAAAATAAATTTAAACTGATTAATTAAAAAAAAACAATTAAAATTATTTTATAAATATTTAATAATTCGATAATTGTTTTGAAACTATGATTTATTCTTCAATGACGTTATAACAATCTCATATCCCCATCATCCGGCCCCATGGCTTTGGCGGAACCCTAATTCTTAACAAGATCTAGAACTGTCTTAGATCCCATTCATCCGGCGCCATGGCTTTCGTGGAACCATAATTCTTAACAACGACCTTTTTAGGATGAAGAGAAAATCAGAAAAGCTTTATCTGCAATTCATATAATTTTTTATTTATTAGGCATAAAAAATAGAACACTTGTTTTTTAAAATGGTTCTTAATTATACTTTTTAAGCTCTTAACAAAAGAATTTATGCTAATTATTTAATGCTGAGCATATATGAAAACTAAACCCTATGTTTTAAGTTTTATTGTAATTAAAAGAAACAACACATCTTCCCGAGGATAACTTGTATTGTATCTAGCTTTTCGAGAACATATGGAAAAATATGTGCGTTTATCACTTGACAAGAGATAATTTTGGATGTTGTTGACTCTGCAAATTAGAAGGGTGTAAAAACCATTTAAATTATAATGATAGAGTATTTGTTTCACTATCATTTGATTGTTATCTCACAATGCACCATCTTTAGTTATTTCGTTGGATTGAAAGTAATGGATGGATTGTATTAATGTGAAATAAAAAATGTGTTAATCTGTTTTCGTAAACATAGATATAAATCTAAAATTATTTATTTATATAAATTTAAATTTATTTATTTTTATTTATATAAATTTAAATTTATTTATTTTAAAGATGAATTGCTTTTCGAGTAAAATCGTACTTTTTTTAATTTTTTTTAATGTAAGTATTTTTTTAATTTTTTAATATTATGTACTTAAACATTTATCATATTAAATAGATTTCTACTTCGTCCAGTTTGAGTTAAGTTTGTAAACTTTTCGGATGTTATATGTGGTAAGTTAACATGATTTAAAGGGTTTGCAACTCATAACATAAGTATTACAATATATTAGGGTAGATCCATCTTAATTTAAGATTTATCATGTGTTTAGAAACATCAAATTTCTTCAAATGCAAATTTTTTTAGAGTATAAAACCTGAAGCAATGTTGCAACTTCAAAGATTTGATGCATGTCTAGTTTGGTTATTAATATATATGGTTAAAAGAATGTGTTTCTATCACAGAACTCACACAGACAAAGAGACATGAAGAACATGCAAAACAACTTATCTATTGCATTACAGACATGAGTATTTATACAGTGGTGGGATGAGCTCCACCGTTGATTAGTTTCAAGATCGATGGTTGGAATTGCTTCTTCCAAATGTTTCTGGTTCTGTCAAGAGTTTACGGAAGTCGGTGGAGTCAGTGCATTTATTGCAGGGTTATCTCTAGGACTGGTTGTTTAATTAATTTCTAACACTCCCCCTTAATTAAACAACCTTTACAACACCTATCTTATCTCTACATATTACACACTTAGCCTTCCCAAGAGGCTTTGTAAATATATCTACAACATTATCATTTGTGTTGCAATACAATACATCAATTTCATTTGACTGTATTTTTTCTCTTACAAAATGATAGTGTGTCTCAATATGCTTTGACCTAGCATGATACACTGGGTTGTTTTCTAGTTTGATGGAACTTTGGTTGTCACATTGGATGATAGTTGGTACTTTCTTTTTTTCTCCAACATCTTCAAGTATCCTCCTTAGCCAAATTGCTTCACTGGTAACAGTGCATAATGCTTTGTACTCAGCTTCAGTGAATGACAAAGAAACAATTGGTGGTTTCTTACTGCTCCAGGACGTGATCCCTGATCCAATACTGAATGCATATCCTATAGTAGACTTCATGTCATCTGGATCTCCTGCCCAATCAGAATCTGGGAAACCTATCAACTCAACATCAAAATCATTAGTATACTCAATACCAAAATCAATACTCCCTTTCAAATATCGAAGGACTCTCTTTGCATCTTTCCAATGATTCTCATGAGGCTTAGCCATAAATTGGCGAAGAATGCTAACTGAATATTCAATATCTGGCCTGGTTGTGGTGAGATAATTTAGACTTCCCACCAATTGTCGATACAAAGTACCATCCACTTCTTTTGAGTCATCATTATTGCTGAGATTAACATTTTGTTCTAATGGAGTAGATATTGGCTTACATGTGTTCATGTTAAACCTCTTGAGTACCTCCTTTGTATATTTGCTTTGTGTGATTAAGGTCTTACAATTTTCTCTCCATACCTCAGGACCTAAATAGTAATGTAAATGCCCAAGATCCTTAATTTCAAACTGTTGTGACAACTTTATTTTGATCTCTTCAATCATCCCAGTAGAACTTCTTGTTATGATAAGATCATTCACATATAGAGAAATCAAAGCAATTTGACCATTTCTATCTTTCTTGATATAGAGGTTTGGATCACTTTTACTTTTTATAAAGCCTTGTTGAAAGAAAAATGTATCAATTTTCTCATACCAAGACCTAGGTGCCTATTTAAGTCCATATAAAGATTTCTTCAACTTGCATACAAGATGTTCTTTTCTTTTCTTTACAAACCCCTCTGGTGGAACAAGATAAACCTCTTCTTTTAATTCTCCATTCAAAAATGTTGACTTGACATCTAGCGGATGTAACTGCCAATTTCTCTTGGTAGCCAATGCAGTCATTAATCTAATAGTATTCATTTTTGCTACAGGAGCAAAAGTGTCTTCATAATCTGTCCCTTCTTTTTGTGAATAAACTTTGGCAACCAATCTAGCTTTCTATTTATCTATACTACCATCAACATTAAATTTATACTTGAACAACTATTTTGATCCTATGGGGGTTTTGTTCTTAGGTAATTCTATCAATTCCCATGTTTCATTTTTAATTATATAGTCATATTCTTCCTTCATGGCATCCATCCATTCTTTGTGGTCTTTAGCTTGCTCATAATTTAAAGGTTCTACCACATTCATAGCTTGAGTTATTAAGGCATAGTCTCTATACCTGACCGGAGTTTTACATTGTCTTGTTCTCCTCCTTATTTATTCACTTCTTTGTGGAGTTCCTTCACCTCTTCTAGCCGTGCTCTAGCTACTTGTAGAATATACGATGCTTGGAGCTTCTCCTTGGACTTCTTCTTCTTCTTCTTTAGCATTTTCCTCATTTTCTTTAGGTAGATTCCACATATCATAATCATATGTTTTTTGTACTTCATCTTCATTTTCATGAAACAACACATCTCTACATGCAAACACCTTATGATTGTTAGGATCAAACATCTTATAGGCTTTATATTCTGTACAATAACCAATAAATATGCATTTGATTGCCTTTTCATCAAGCTTTCTTCTATCTTCTTTTGGAATGTGAGAAAATGCTTTACTCCCAAATATTATCAAGTGACTCACTTCTGGTTTATATCCATAAAAAGATTCAAAAGGTGTTTTATTCTATAAAATTTTTGTAGGACTCCTATTCTTTAGATATACAACAATACTAATTGCTTCATCCCAAAAACCATTAGAAATATTTTTACCTTTTATCATACTGGGAGCACATTCAACCAAGGTTCTATTTTTCCTTTTTGCTACTCCATTTTGCTGAGGAGTATGTGGCACTGTAAACTATTGTTGAATCCCATTATTTTTGCAATACCTGATGAATTCCCCTGATGTATACTCCCCTCCTTGATTTGACCTGAGAATCTTGATGCTCCTTCCTGTTTGTTTTTCAGCCATATTCTTGAATTCTTTAAAATATTCAAAGACATCACTTTTCTTTCTCATAAAATATACCCAAGTGTATTGAATTCTATCATCAATAAATATAAGGAAATAATATGCTCCTCCAAGAGATCTAGTTTGCATGGGTCTACAAACATCAGTATGAACTAGTTCAAGAATTTCTTGCTTTCTTTTATCTACATGCATAGGAAACTCTTCTCTATGTTGTTTTCCTAATGCACATCCTTCACATTCAACATGTTCACTCTTAAACATTAGAAGACCTTCGACCATTTATTTCCTCTTAAACATCATAAGATCATTATGGTTTAGGTGTCCATACCTTTGATGACATAACTCTTCCATTGACATAGTTGTGGATGCCAACGCTTGATGATCCCTCCTTGTAACATCAAGCTTATATAGTCCTCCAACTCTTGATCCTCTTGCAATGATTTGGTACTGATCGTGTATATATTTCACCACACATTGTGACTTCAAAAATTCTACTTTAAGATTTGATCTGCAATGATGGATACATAAATTAAATTCTTCTTTTTGCTTGGCACATACATTACATTATGGATTTGTTTCACCTCACCAGTAGGTAAAGTCACATATACATCTCCATACCCTTTAATTTCATGTGACCTATCATCTCCTAGATAGATCTTATGAACATCATTAATGTTTTCATGATATGTATCAAACCAATTCCTATTACATGACATATGAATTGAAGCACCGGAATCAATAAACCAGGCATTAACATCATGAGTGTCTACTGATAAAGAAGCATAAAAAACAAACAACTTGAGATTTTTTAAATCATCACATACTCTGGCACCTTTATCAACAAAATTTCCTGAATGTTTGTTATATTTGGACTCATTAAAGTTCCTCCTCCTACAATCTTTAGCATAATGTCCAAACATACCACAATAGTAGCATCCTTCATTTTTCTTCACATTTGCGTTTGTGCTTGGTGGTGCCCTGCAATTATCTAGTTTTGAATGTGGCCTTCCTTCTTTATTTCTCCTCCGTGAATTTCCTTTGTAGGGTTGTTTTCCTTTCGCCACCAATGACTGATATGAATTGTGAGATCTTCCATTGAGATTCTTTCTGCACTCCTCCTCTTGCAGAAGAACACCTGTCAATTCATCAAAAGTATGGGTCTTTTCCCTAGATGCAAGACCAGTAATGAACATTTGGTATTCATCTAACATGACATTTAATGTGATACTGACCAGTACAGTACTAGAAATCTTTTCACCAATATCTCCTGGCTTATCTTTCAATTCTTTGATTCTAGAAAGAAAGTTAATGATATTTTCATTCTCCTCCATCTTAATTGAAAGAAGCTTACTCTTCAAAAATAATACATGGTTTGTGTTCATCGTCTCATACAAACCTTTAAGTGTCTCCCAAGTTTCATGGCATGTTTTTCATTCCCTAATGTGTGGGATGATATTGTCCTTGACAGACATCCTCAATAGCACCTTCGCTTTAGTCTCTCGTCGCTCCCAATCTTGAACTGAGGCTGTTGGGGCTACTTGTTTTGCTTCGTCTGCACATGCATTCAACTTAACATTGTATCCTTCCATCAACGTCTGCAACTTAAGCTTCCAATTGACATAATATTCCCCATCTAACTTATTTGATTCATTTATATATGAATCTGCCATGATATTTGATGATCTAGGCCTTTTAGAACCTAATGTAGAAACTCTATACTAATCAATAATTAAAATTGTGACCCCAATCACAATATCATCTCATCTTCACAAGATAAGCATGTTGAACCCTCACAAATAAACATACTTTTTAGATTAACACACTACCACCATTATATTCTTCAATAAATGATATGTTAAAATTAACTTTCCATTCACTTAAATCCAACACCAAAATTACCACCACCATAAAAAAAAATTAATTTTATATTCTTAAGACTTCCAAAATTACCACAACCACTTTTATTTTCTTACTTCTTCCAAAATTACTACAACCATAAAAGACAAATTCAACTTCTACTCAAATCAAACCAAAGCAACTAGGCCATAAAAAAAGACAATATGCATATGGCTCCTTTACAATGTGGAATTTCACTACCATATAACTCCTCTACGGATTAGTGTGCACCCGCGAGCCAACAATTCCTTATGGAAATCTTCCTTCGTGCAACAGGAGATGAAATACCAAACAACCGCCTAATTTTTTTTTTCATGGCTCACCACATAATTTCTTCACATGTCCACGACTTCTTTCTCAACTCAACAAGTATGTGGATCACTTAACCTCCTCAACGCACAGTGGAGAAGCAAACTCCGTCTCACTACCCTTTGTCTCATGACAAACAATAGTGATGGCTCTCAACACTCGTTTTCCTCTTACGACCCTCACAACTCTCAAACCTCACAACTCTCTAACACAGGTCAACACACCTCACAGTGCTCTCGATTCTTAGGCCTCTTCGCCTCACATGGCCCCCACGACTCTCTTGGCTTTGATACCATATCAAAGAACTCACACAGACAAAGAGACACGAAGAACATGCAAAAGCATGAGTATTTATACAGTGGTGGGATGATCTCCACCGTTGATTAGTTTCAAGATCGATGGTTGGAATTGCCTCTTCTAGATGCTTCTGTTTCTTTAAAGAGTTTACTGAAGTCGGTGCAGTCGGTGCATTTATTGCAATCTTATCTATAGGACTGGTTGTTTAATTAATTTCTAGCAGTTTCTTCCTTGGAAGTCATAGGTTCGAATGAAAAGGGGGCAGGGTATGTATACCTCCAGTGAAATCACTATGGGCAGGGGGTCCCTTCTCCCCTTGTCTTACAAACAACGAGATCTCATACACCAATAGGTGCGGAGAGCACCAATTTGGTGTCTGGCTTGGTCGTGACCTTATATATATATATATATGTGTGTGTGTGTGTGTGTGTGTGTGTGTGTCACGTGTCAACTCCATGTTGAGAATTGCACACATCTACCTTATACTCAATTCACCATTCAAATGTTTTTAACCATAAAAATATTTATTTTCAATTTCTCTCTCTATAAAATTATTTTACTTAAGTTAGAAGCATAAAAAACCAATTAACAAAATCATGATAATTTACGTCTAATAAATATTGAAATATTTTATTTATGAGTAACAATGATTTTTTTATTATTATTAATATTTTTTTAAATGTAAAAAGTTACACACCACTCATAAATTATAGAAATAGCTTTTTAGGAGAAAAAACATATCATATTTATTTTGAAAAAATCATTTTTAATGTGAAACCCCTACCTAACCCAAAAATTTCAACCCTAAAAAAATACCTTTATACTTAAACGACACATCCAAAAAGTGTTTATATTGTCCTCTATCATGCTTTCATTGTTTCTATGAAACGGCTAAGGTTTAGGGTGAGATAAAACAATGAAAAAGCTAAGGTTTAGGGTGAGATGGGGTTTAAGGATCATGTAGAACTATATATTTTTATTTTTAAGAAGACGAAGATGAAATTCTTACCATATTTTATAAGGAACTTGATTTAATTATTTATATAGATCTTCATTATATTTTTATTTTTAAGAAGACGAAGATGAAATTCTCACCCTATTTTATAACGAACTTGATTTAATTATTTATATAGATCTCCATTATATATTTTTATTTTATTTTTAAGAAGACGAAGATAAAGTTCTCACCCTATTTTATAAGGAACTTGATTTAACTATTTATATAGATCCTCATTATATAAGCTATTTTGTAAGGAACTTGATTTAACTATTTATATAGATCATGATTATATAGGTTGATGAGTGTACGTTTAAACCATTTTATTTTTATTGTCATTTTCATATCGATAAAGATGATGATTCAATATCATTTTCATAATAATGAAGGTGATGTTGTCATTGTACTTTTTAAGAAAAATGATTTAACTTTTTATAAAAATTCCCACCCCTCCTTCTTGAATATGGGGTGAGACTTATGGTGCCTTCTGAAGAGAAGGGTTCGAGTACTTATATACTTTACAAAATTAAATGACTTGAAAAAATCCTTAATATGTGGTGATATTTACATGTTTGTGTACATTTTTTACTTGTAAAATATGTGATTTCCAAGTGGTTATGGTTATTCAATGAAAGTTTATTAAAATTGTTATTTAAGAATTATGGTAAATTAAGTTAAGTGTGGATAAGGTTTAATGTGAGATGGATTTATTCTATTGATGGTAAAACGGAAAATTTTGATGGGCTAATTTTTACCAAATTTGTGTTTATGGCTGTGCCCACAAAAATGGTTTCATTTTCCATTTCAATAGGAATGTGTGTTCATTCCCCTTTTTAGTAACACACATGTATTTCCATTTAAATAACCTCCAGCCCATGCAAAGCTCCATGCCTTCTATTTCATCATGGATTTTAAGATTCCATGTGTATCTTTTAAAAATAGTGTGCATTTGTTAGCACACATGCAACATGAATGTATGTGTGTTCCTGTTTATAAATGCATAAAAAAATGTGACTCTCTTTTTATTAGTTTCTCATTAATCATGGCAATTTCTCCTCCACAAATGCTAGTGCACTGCATTATCTAGGAAAAAATCGATGAGGAAAAGAATGGCCTAAATATCAACATCATTGGTACTCAACATTTTGTTCAAAGAATATCTCATTTCTAGGTATATTTGATATTATATGGCACTTTTATAATTTACATATATATTAAAAAATTTACATTTTTTAAGGAATTTTTTTTTATTGTTTAATTCTAGTTATTATTCCACCACAATGAAACAAAACCCTAATGAAAACACAAACCCCAACTCCCCAAAAGACCCATATCATTAAATTAGTCAATTTGTAAATGGACATAAAAACATAACTCGAGAGGTTATGAATACAAGCGATCCATCCTCTATTTCATTTTCCACTTCACTTGACACCTTCAATTCTTACATTGGCTATGTCCATGACTAATTGTCTGATATGTCTATATGTAGGGATATGATAAGAGACTACTAGAAATGGAATTAGTAACAAAGAGGTCAAACAAATAAATATAAGAAAAGAGAGTGTTGATCAATTGTTCAATGACCCTCGAACAAGCCAACTCCCTGATCCGATAAAGAGGTGTTTTTGCCTAGATTGGTGCACATTCCTAGAAAGTAGAGACAATTTAATGGATCAAGGGTTTATGTTATTTGATAAAACTCCTTGCAGTGAGAGCTATATTTTGTTCAAAAATTATGGGTTGAGTTCATCTTGGGTCTCCATGTAAATTATTTTTTCATTGGAGAATTTAAGGGGGGCTTTCTTAGCTCAACTCATAATCGAAAAACCACCAGGTGTAATCCATTAATAGGGCCTCCCAATCCCGGGTGATTTCCTACCCCACTACTAGCTACCAAACCTCAAAAAGATATGATTCAAACTGTTAGTAGTATGATATCATCATAAACACACAATATAGTTCAACATAACACATTTGTTGCAAATTCCCATCAAAAGAAATCATTTGATGATGTTAGAAAACTAGGTGTAATCCATTTAGAGATTCTCCCAATATTGGGTGATTTCCTAGACCCCCCAACCCCCTTTACTAACCACCTAATCTAAGAGATGGGATTCTATCCACAAGGGTTGCAATGTCATATTGAACACAAAATATATTTCAACATAGCATGTTTTGGACTACTTCCCATCAAGAGCCATCATTTGATGATGTTATACCACCAAGTGTAGGGTCTTTGGGTCAAGTTGTCTATTATGGTTTCAACATAATTGTTCTGCATCGATGTTCTTATTATGGTTATACACATTATGGCATGACAAATGATCCAATTTGAGATAGATTCCTCAATGAAATTAGTACAACATATTTTTTGTATTTTTGTTTCTTACGTATTTAATTTTGCATCCAACAGATATCTGGTAAACATAAATTTAAAGTATTTGTAACTATATTTGATTTTTTTCCATGTGTGGATCTTATGAGATGAAACACCTCCCTTCTTGCAACAAGGAACCTCTTATCCTAGACTTCATGGAATAGTTACTATATCATATTCCATTGGTCCTCCTCAAACCGACGTATTTACGATGTTGCATTGTTGAAAATTAGTTATATGCTTCATATAGCATGCATTTCTCTATTATTTTTGTATATACAAATATTAAAAGATATTTATTTTTTTATGTACTACTAATAATGTGCCCTAAAATGTCATTATATTGAATTTTGTTTTAATTGATCATGACTGGCTAATTCAATTTCAAGCATTTCTTTATGATAAATTGCATTATTGAATTTTAGACTAAAAAACTCCTTAATGACATGAAAGGCTTTCACACAATTCCTGTTTTGTGTTATTCAATGATTATTGGAAACATAGTTTTGGAAACATAGTTTTGGAATACAATTTTGGAAAAAATACTAAGTACATAAGAAGTGTGCAGAAGAGGTGTGCAGAGGAGAAGAAGAAAGACTAGGGAGTGTGCAGCTAAGATGCATCTAGAAGGACAATGAACAATAAGCAGAATAAAATAGGAAGAATAATAAAGTAGCAGAATAAAGTGAGAGAAAAGGAAGGATGGAAAATCGATAGGCTAAATATGGAAGGACATGCAAAAGCAGGAGGAAAAGCAGCGAATGCGTAAAAGAAGCATGAAAACGGAAAAGCAGAAGAAAGAAGCCGAACAACCAGTGAACTAGAGATCTCATGCATTGTAATAAGGGTTTTGGGGGGAAACCAATTAGGTTTTTATGCCCTATATTGTATGTATAAATATGTAATGGGTTGGGATAATAAGGGTTCCTTATTGTTGGTTCCTTCATGTGGTTATTCTTGGGCAATATTGTGAATTTTGTTCCAAACTGCCAAAAATCCTTGTTGGTAAGAAGGTTGACAGGATATACTGGGAAGGGAGAGAATCAATGTCTAAATGTAAGGGATGAGTCAGAGAGAGTGGGGCTTGCACTACACAAAATCTAGGCTAGTACAATAGAAAGATGAACATGATATATATTTTTAAGCGCAATGTGCAAGCCTGAAACTATTACTAAATGCATAATAAAGAACCCAACCATTGTAGACATAGCCCAGAATTGGGTGACACATTACATATTGTGTTACATGTATTTTATGTGATTTCTAATGATTTATGTCTGGATGCATAGTAGAGTAGATTTGTCTTATGTTTAATCCTTGTGCAATAATTATGAATGTTACAACAATGAGTTTATGCAGTAATCTGGAATATAATTATAGTATGAATCTAAATCAATAAATAAACAATACATAACAATGACATAACTACGCACACAAAACTAATAAGGAATAATGAATAGAATGGTCACCTCCCATTCCCTCACTATTGCAGAAACATGGTTCTTGCAGTCTCAATAGATACCTTCAATGAGACTTCATCTATGCAAGGAGGTGATACGGAAAGGTCCGGTGTCTGGTGGATTTTGTTGATCATAGATAAATCGAACCTAGGTTCTTACAAACCGTGTGCAATGCCAACAATGATGAATGTAAATTTTGATTCAAATTGTTCTGCTTCTTGGATTGGAAATTTTCCACTTAGTTTTCTTACTCATTTTCCAAATTAAATTTTTCTTAAATAACTAGACATAAAACATCATAAGCATGCACAATCACCAAGAAGTACAAGTGTCCATAGACATCCTTATTCAAATTTGACCTTAATCATCTGCAAATGTCTTTGGATCATGAGTATTTGAAACTTGAGCCAAAAGAGAAGAGGCTCATTGGAACTATAAATGTGTTAGATGTTGATTTGAAGGGTCACCAAAAACATCACCAACTACTTCTTGATTTGAATGAACTCTTTAGTGAAGTTGTGGTTCCGGGGTACGTTCATGGTCAATTGACTCATCTATAGGAATGTGAGTAGGAGAAGATAGATTTTCATCCTCACCATCATCATATGAAGAAGAAGAAATAAAAATAGGAACATAAGATGGAACAAATCTCGAATATGGCTTGTAGAATGAGGAAAGAAGAAACGTTTAATTAGGCTTGGAGGCCAAGAGATTTTCATCAAATTTAACATCTCTTCTAATAATAATTTCATTAGAATGAGGTTAAAGAAGTATATAAACTTTGATATCTTTAGAATAACCAACACAAATACACTTCTCACTTTTAGGCTGTAAATATTTATTTTTCTTATTAGGAATGTGAGCCCATGCTACACTGCCAAATACACAGAAGTGGATTACATATGGATTAATTTTAGTCCATGCTTCTTCTGGTGTTATATATTTTAAAGACTTTGTGGGAGTGTGATTTACTATGTAATTTGTAGAGTTAATGGCTTTTTCCCAATAGTGAAGACTTTATCCCTTAGATTGGATCATACAATTAGTCATTTGATTTAAGTTGTGATTATTTTGTTCAACAAAACCATTTTGTTGTGGTGTATATTGAACAATATGTTGCACTTGGATACCTTGTGCATTGCAATGACTTGTAAAATTGTTGTTCACATATTCACCTCCATTATATATTATTGAGCTTTGAAGTTGATGTCCAAATGTTTTTTCTACATGGTACTTGTAGGCCAGAATCTTGTCAAAGACTTCACTCTTAAGTTTTAATAAATAAATGAAAGAGCATTTGGAAAATTAATCAATGAAAGTTAAGAAATATTTGCACCCAGAAAAAGAAGGACAAGAAAGTGGACCACACAAGTCACTTTGAACAAGTTGCAAATGGGTCGAGACGTGACAAGATGCATGCTTGTAAAAACTATGGATATGATGTTTGTCAGGAACATAACTAACATAGACACCATATTTGAAAGAAAGGAGAGGAAGGCCAGTCACCATATGTTGATTACATAGTTTCTGCAATTAGTGATAGTTTAGGTGACCAAACTGCTCATGCCAAAGTTTTCTCAAGTCATCACTATGAGAAACAAACAGTGATTAAAAATATGATGACCCAAATTTAACAAAATTGTACAACCTAGCAATATCATCAACAATTCCAGTTGCAAGAACATGATTAGGATCTTTTAGATCCTTGATTACAACTTGGTGAGGTGAAAACTCTATGATTTTACCTTCACTTGAATGAGTGACTTGATATAGTGGTAGAAGGTTGTAGGAAAGACTTGGAACACATAATACTTCATTGAAATGATCATTATCTACCTCAACTATTCCAAACCCTACAACACTAAGAGATCTATCATCACCAATAAATAGTTTCTTGGTGTTACACTCATTTAGAGAAGAAAATATGGATTTATCCTTAGACATATTATAAGATGATGTAGAATCAATAAGTCACCCATAAGAAGAAATATAAATTACATGGAAGGAGAAACCAGAAGTATAAAGTGCATGTCCATGAGAAGAGGAAGAAGAAGAAGAATCAATATTGATTGTGTGCTTCTTCATCATTGCTTCTAAGGCTTCCAAGTTGAAAAATATTATCATTCTCATCAATCAAAGAATAAAAAAATGAATCAAGAGTGGGATTTTTACAAGAACTCCCTAGAGCTTCACTAGTGGCATAAAAGGTGTATACAAAAACAAAATATGCACTACCGAGATTAGCAAGAATAACATATATGCATCGATATTGCTTTAGATCTAGTCGGCATTCTATACACAAAAGTCTAAGTTCTCTGAACTTATATCAGTAATATTCAATGCAAAGAAAATCATTAGGACTTAAAGTCATTAACTAATTTTCCAGCTAGTGGGATCAAATAATATCGTGTTTACAAAACTCAACTTCAATATTTTCACAAACTTGATCTGAGCCCTCAATTCCTTGAAGGTGAAACCTTAAATCATGAGAAATGGACATGCCAATTAATCCACCTGCTTTATAATTTATTTTACAACCCAGTTGGACTACTTTTCATAATCATTGGGTTCTCGTTCTTTTCCCAAGGTAATCGGGTATAGTCCTTTACTTCTTAATACATCCTCCATATCATATCTCCATGAGAAGTAGTTGGTACTAGTAAGAAAAATATCACTGGGAGAAGTAATATTAAATATTTAAATAATATGGATTTAAAATATGAAATCGATGGTCTGGATGGAATGCTCTTAGGAAAATAGGTTGTTTAAAAAAAATGACGATGAAAATGAACATTGAATGTGTCCTTTTGAAAACAAACGCATAAATGGTAACCAATGAGCCACTTCGCAAATAGAAGTTGGTCCATGTGGTGATACCCCTCCTTCTAATAACCTCACTTTTACAAATAATATGCTTATAAAGTGACCCACTTTTATAGAATAAGAGAGAACCACTTTTACAATGACGTTACTTTATAAATGAAAGTTACATGCAAAAATAAAAAGCTTAAAATAATACATTAAAGCTACTTATAGTGATTCACTTTTATAATTTAAGTAAAATAAACTTTACATGGATTAATGAAGAATAACTTAAAACAAAAATTTTAGTGATTCACTTTTATAATTTAAGTGAAATACAATGAATGCATCAACTTTTTCATAAAAAAGTTTTAAAAAATGAGACTTGAACTCAAGATCTCTTACTTAATAAAGAAACTTTTAACCAAGTGAGCTAGTGAAAAAAAACATTATATTGTTAATAAGGAGGATTGTTAGTGTTATTGTTGATGGGCTTGGAGAGTGTGCTAATAGAAAAGATTTTTCAAACAAGAAAAAAAATTCACTTATGAATGTAGAAAGGGGTTAGATATTAATTAGCTTGCTTGTAAAATGAATCTTTTCCCTTTGTTTTTTATTTACTGAGATTGCACTGAGTGCACGACTAAGAGTATATGAAAACAAGAAAATTGTTTCCGATCTTTTTCTTATTTTCCAAGATTGCACAAAGAACAGGGAAAAGAGCATATGTAAACTAAAAAGAGTATAAACTTATAAATAAATATATAAAAAATGAAATAAAATCGAAATATTATCTTTGTAAAAATTTAAAATGGTGTATTCAGGTTTGATACCTCTAGATCTTATTGAAATGGTCATATCTTGGGAAAAAAATAAAAAAAATCTAGTGAAACGAATGGTGTTCCTTACTTAAACAAGTTCTCTGGATGTAATAAAACATTCTTCTCAGCCCAAAAATGTATGGATATGGCATAAACTAGAGGGGTGACAACACAGATTTAGAATCTCGATCTACAATGGGAGAAGGTTGATAAATGAACTATGATACCATGTTAGACAACAAAGATTTTCAAATACCTTATGAACTCCTTCGGTGACCACTCACAAAACCATATCAAATATCAAGACACTGATTTTTTTGCGTGGTAGAAATGTTGTGGGGAAACATCGATGGACCCAACCAATGTAGTCACTTGGAGCAATTTATTAATCCAAAAGAAAATATTACAGAGAAATTTACAAGAGATTTTCTCACAATCGATCATTAGAAAATGACACTCCATGCTCTTTAAATGGGGATCATGGACCAATAGGGTGTTAAGACACAAATTAATGTAGTCGTTAAGATCGAGGAGAATATGAACCATCAAATCACTCTACGTCAGGAACATATCGTGTCTGTCGTATTACCTAATTACAAATGCATACTAATGCATACTGAAGGAACACACTTTTATCTAACAACACATTGGACCAAGTTGAGATTAACGAACTCCTAAGTGTCTAGATATCCTAACAAATTGGAGTGGAATAGAGACATTCTTTGGTGTGATGATGGAGTGTTTTTATTCCCTCAATCAAACTAGAGAGAACAAATACTAAGGGAGTTTCATAACTGTCCCATGGTGGGAAATTCAGGGTTTCTTAAAACATATGAAAGGATCAACAAATATCTTTTGGGGAAGGAATGAAGAAATATATTCAAGATTTTTTAATAGAATTCCAAGTATTCCAAAGAAATAAAGAAGAGACTATAAATAATACAAGTTTACATGAACCCTTACATATACTTGGTCAAATATTAGAAATAATATCGATGGAATTACTTATAGTTTTACCAAAATCCAAAGGTAAGTGTTTCGTTTTTGTGGTCATGGATATACTCACAAAGTCTCCATTTTTTTTTTGTAGAATTGAAAGTATAGATACTGAAAACCAAGTATTAGAATTTTTCATGAAAGAAATTCATAGTCTTCATGTATATCCTAAAAGTAATAGTAAGTGACAAGTATCCCAAATTAATAGGAAAAATTTGGAAAGAGCTAGGGAAGATAACATGAACAACATTAGCCATGATTTCAGCATACCATCTAGAAATGGATGTTCAAACATAAATAGTGAAAATATATTTAGAAGGTTACATTCATTGTTATTATTCTGACAAAATATCCCAATGGATCAAGCAACCTTGTCTAGAAAAATCTTGGTAAAATATGTTCTATATCACAAAAAATAAGATTTCTGCATTTGAATCTCTTCATAGATATCAATATTCTAGCATCACATCCTTTCTATAGGACCATTCTAAAGTACAAGCAATAGAGTCAGATTTCGACAAGACTAAAGAAACATAACAAATAATTATGGAAAACCTTTAAATGACCCATAATAGGAAGAACCAACAAGAACATCAACATTGAATTGAAATAAAATCTGATGTAGGGTATTAGTTATATCTAATAATCCAACCATATATGAAATCAAATCTCAAACATAGGAAGAATAAAAATCTAGCTCCCAAATTTTATCATCTTGTTGTGCTAGGCACTACAACCCTCCATTTTCCATAGTTCAATCACAATTTTGCTTCGAGAAAATGTAGACCCCTTATTTTATTATGATTTTGAAAGAGTCTCTCATTATCCTCTCTCTTCATCTCCAACCTTTTGGGAAATCTTACTTACTTTAAGAAAACATTGGAAAAAGGAACTACATGAAAAAACCAATTTTTATGCAAGTTTGGAGAAATTGGAAAAGTTTTCCTTAAATCCTCCGATGTACATTGGAGGAGTTTCCTTCACTCTCTTTGATAAACGTCTCTCATCGTGCAATTTTTTCTCAACTTCTCCGATGGAATCGGGGGAGTTGAATTCAACTCCTCCGATCTCCATCGTAGGATTTTCCTCCAAGTTGGCTGATAAGTTTAGAAAACTTTTGGGTAAGTTATCGGATGAACATCAGAGGAATTCCCACGAAATCCTCTGATGCTCTTCGCAAGAATAATACCAAGTCCTCCGATGTTAAATCTCAACCACTGCACTTGATCCTAAATCTACGATTACCTTATATATACCAAACAACTCTAACATCTCATAATTTCTCTAAGGTGTCGAGCTGAAACAAGATCTCTCTAGACTAAAAATGCATCGATCCCCCTTGTGTTTGCACTTACAACCTCCCAAATCCATCCACGTGGTATTAGGGTTTCTAGGTATGTCAATACTTTTCCCCCTTTTTTAAGATTAGGTTTTCTCTTCATTTTTTTGGTTTGTTTTGTTTTTTTCTTCGACAACACCCTTTCACCTATTTTTATACCCACTACTTCCTCTATAATAGATGCCTTCCATTTACTATTAGCACCCCAACCTTCATACTATTAGGGTTTCATGGTTCATTAAATCAATTCAAAACCAATATCATGGTCCCCAGAAGCATGTACACACCTTAATATGAATTTCCCTTTCTAAGGAAATAGTGCATGGCGAGGACACCCTCTTTTATCTATGCTTCAAAGTTAGTATTCCAACCTTTGTTATTTCCAAAATTTCCATTGGGCCATTTCATGCTAACTCCTTCAATAATATCGAAGGAGTTATTGTTAAATCCTATGATATGATTGAAGGAGTTCTAGATAACTCCATTGATAACCCTCACTTCAAAATCTCTAAGATCAACTCTTATGATACGCTATTGGAACACTTGGAGTTAAATCCTTTGATTCACATCAGAGGATATTTCCACAAGTATGTTGATCAGAGATCTACAAATTTTTATTAGAATCTCTGACACCAAGTCATCTGGTACCCATAGAACATCTTGTTATTAACACCTCTGATTTCCATCGCAGGAGTTAATTTACAAACCTCTGATTTTTCTTCAAGAGCACATTTTTCACCCGTTCCTCCTCAGATTTTCACCAAGTTTATCAAACATGAATGCCATCATTTTACCATTCTCAGTTGACAACTCCCTACACTATAATATCCCCTATGAGTATTTTTTTATTTCAAATTCTTAAGTTCCATTCAATTTCATAGTATATGTGATTTTAATCTCTACACCGAGCTCACCTTTTATTGAAGTTCCAAACATGTCCCCACAAAAGAAGAGTGCAAGTAAAGAACTTGGGAATGAGGCCTTTGGTAGTGGCTAGAAAACTGAAGGCAATCCAATATTGATTGGAGCCATTTACAATGACACATAGGGAGTCCTACAAAAGGACAGAGAAATGTTGAAATGGGGAGAACCAGATGAACTCAAGAACTCTAATTTCTTCATTGAAGTTGAAGAACCAAATGAACTCAAAGTCTTCAAAAACATAAGGAAGTCGAGAATTTTCATAGTATCATCTCACTCGATTGTGTTCTCATGTGAAGACACCATAACAGGGATCCTAAAGAATATAGAAATGAAGGATAGATACATCTACAATGCCAGAAAGGATCCCATAGCCTCTTTCAGGCATGAATATTTGGAAAAGTGCTACCACATCAAAAAGAGAAGTAAGAAGCTTGATAGAAATATCCTTAGTGAGTTTGAATAAACTCACAAATATATGTTTACCAAATGGTACAGGGATGAAAAAAATTCAAATACAAACCTAAAGGAGGGTACCCCACAAGTTCTCTGAGAAGGCCTTATCGGTATCTAGTAGCCATGTTCTACTAGTTGTATGGGGAGATAGATGCATTCCAGTTCTCTCCATCGTATATGCCCCTGATATATTATTGCACAGATGAAGGGATGTCGTTGAATTGAGATGATATACTATCTGAAAATATAATAGTGGCTATATTTTCAGTCAAAGGAGCCCAACCTGGAACATCTCCAAGTTTTCACATGTCCTCATAACTCTTAGACATTATTTTCATAGCTCATAAATACCCTATGATGGGGTGGAAATGGAAACTATTTGATCTAACCATCCTTGTGTACTTCAATGTTCTCTAGGAGTACAAGTACCACACATAATATCAGAAGATATGTGGGCATTTTTTGTCTCCATTATATACAAATTTATATTCTACACCACTCCTCCTTGCATGACCGAGAAGGATATAGAAGTCATAAGGAGAATTGGAGACTAGTATCTCATGGATCACGACCCATACATAAGAGTGTATGGTGCAATGAATCCTCCTCATTCTACCCCTCAGTTTGTGCTTGGAAATCTTGTTCTCCAATAGGTTGCATACCATACTATCATACACAAGGTTGGAGGGATGTTATATCAACTGAAAAAATCCATTTGGCCACCACTGCCACTATATATCAAGAATTATTTCTTTGCAAAAACCAAGAAATCCCAAGCAGAGGTAAACACCATCTTATATTATCACTTCGAAAAAGAACGATACAAAATAAATGATCCCAATAATACCGTGAGAGACCACTTCAATAAAATTGGTATAACCTCAATACACTTCCACCTCAATACACTCAGGGTTAGCAAAGGAGATAGAAAAAGTACCAGCTGACAAGAAGATAAGGGATAAAGAAAAGGTCCACAAAATGAATAATGACACAACAAAGAAAAAGTAGATGATTGAGGTATACAAGGCCAAAGAAAAAGCCAAGGAATAACCAAAAGAAACAAAAAAATGAGAAATCTAATGAAAATAAGAAGAAGCTAAAGAAGCAGTGGAGAGGGAAGCAAAAAAACAAGTGGAAAAGGAAGCCAAAGAGGCATATGACAAGGCATATAAATCAGAATGACAACAAAAGGATGGAAAATGCAAAGGGGGTGACACCCGCCCAATGGATATCGATATCTAAGAAGTGTCAACGATAGGAAAATGAAACAATATATCAGGAATTGGTTTGGGAATGGGACTATGAACACATTTCCAACCAAGTGAAGTACTTGAATTAAAAAATCCTCACCTATGATAGTAAGATTGGTAGAATAGTGAAGGAACAAGTGAAAACAGTGTCAACAACTGAACAAATTCCCTTCTCAGTTGTCACACATGTTCCCGTAACCGAAAATGTAATGGAAAATCCCATAGAAACATCTATGAACAGCTCTACATTAATGAATGCTAGTGTGGACAACATTTGGATACTGTGCCAACAAAAGGAGGAGAAAGAAGCAAGGATCATAGAGATGGAGAAAATAATCCAACAAGTAAGAATTGATGAGATCATCCTGCGAAGTTTCAAAACTAGTGCTGAGAAGGTCAAGAAAGAACTGGAAGAGGCTATCATATATATGTACACTCACTAAGACATATTCCATAAGAGATCAATATCCCATAAGTGTCAACCACCGGAAAAGGAAAAAGTATATCAGGCAGTAGTTTGGGAATGGTACTCTAGACACCTTTCCAACCAAGTGAAGTACTTGACTTAAAAAAGCTTCACCTATGATAGTAAGACTCGTAGAATAGTTCAGGAACAAGTGAAAACAATATCAACAACTAAATGGATTCCCTTCTCGGTTGTCACACATGTTCCCCTAACCGAGGATGTAATGGAAAATCCCATAGAAACATCTATGACCTTCTCTGGATTCATGAATTTTAGTGTGGACAACATTTGGAGACCGTGCCAGCAAAATGAGGAGAAACAAGCAAGGATCATAGATATGGAGGAAATAATCCAATAAGTAAGAATTAATGAGAGCATCCTGCGAAGTTTCAAAACTAGTGCTGAGAAGGTCAAGAAAGAACTAGAAGAGGCTATCATATACATCTATGCTCACCGAGACATCTTCCATAAAAGATTGGTGTCACAAGAGTTTCAACCACAGGAAAAGGAACAAATATATCAGGCAATGGTTTGGGAATGGGATTCTGGACACCTTTCAAACCAAGTGAAGTACTTGACTTAAAAAAGATTCACCTATGAGAGTAATGTTATAATATGATGGATGTGCTCATTTTACCATAGACAATATCACTATTGTCACCCAACCATAGGCTGAAGCCACCCTCCGAGCACCTTAACCTTGACAGAGGATCACTCCAGAAGAAAACCCTAGGCTAGATAGGCAAACAAAGTGTAGTGCACCTTTCTCCAAGGATAACTCACCAAACAAGAGTTGATCATATAGTCCAAACCATAACCAAGAGATAGTCCTAGCCAAAACATAATCTTCCAGCTGCAGGAACTGCAACGACAAATCTCCTCTAGATTTGCATACAAACTCGCTAACTACAGTGCACAAAAGTGAGGTCTGCAATTATGAGAATTCCTAATAGAATGGAGACTATCCTCCTGTATTTATAATAATTCTGGTTAACTACCTGGGCTGACTTCTCATTCTAGGTGCCTATTTACTTAGTATATAATATTTATTTTCGTTGACTTCTTCTCTTGGAGGCTAATAACCAAATACAAATTATCCTCTTGAGATGACTTGTCTTCTAGGGTTATTAGCCAACTCATTAGGGTTTCTTCTTGCTTCCCGGAATATTTTATTCTCGTTAGGTTTACACGTGGAGGTAAATACCTCCCGTAGCTACCATAATATCAACACTCCCTCCTAGCTAGGGAGGTATTACAGGTAATGGTATTGAGAACAAACATACCATTCACCCAGTAGAATGAACATAGTTGTATGGATTATCTCATGACTAGATCATGACCACCATCATCACCATAAGTGTCATTAGCTGCATCATCTCTAGAAATCATACTCCATTTGAGTAATTAGACATGATGTTGGATAATTCACTCACTCCACAGAGTGACACAAGAGCCATTCTTCTAATCCGAACATATGTCCGAGAAGAGTAAAGGTCATGAACTATTTTCCCTCTGGGAAATATCTGTCCATTGATCATCCATCTAGCTGATAATCATTTCCAACATTGTTGATAGTCTTCAAGTCAATCAAAACAATATCATTCAATAGAACACAAATGTGTCTATCCATAATAGTACACAACTACAATCCAGTGGTACACTACCACACCAAGTAGAACACAGGTACTTGATCAGTGACCTATAGTCACAAATAGTGGAACACATACACCAGAGTAGTATACATCTACTTTCTAGAGACATACAGTCTTCATAACAATCATCTGATATCAACCTCCACATAAACAATGTTATGATATAAATTGAATCATCTGGGACATTCTTCGACACTAAACAAAGGGAAACCTGGACAGAATGAGTTTGACCTAAGGAATGCCTGTCCCTGATTATTGAACCTAGACCATTCCCCACCCTAGGCAATTCCACCGACACCAAAAAAAGTGCAACCTGGAGAGAATGAATCTGCCCTACGGAATGACTATCCGGACCATTTCCTAAGGAAATGACTATCCTTCACCAACCTCCAAAATGGACCATTCTTTGAAACTGCTCCCAACTCTGAGCTTCGAAAAAATGATTGTCTGGCGAGGTGGGCCAGTCTTCTTGAGTAACCCTCAAGAAGAGATATTTCCCTAGACCATTCCCCATGTTAACCATAATGGGAAATCGTTGTCTATGGTACATCAACAATCCATCGAACAATTTTCATTACAAAAATGATAGTTTGATCTGGACCATTTTCTGAACTGGAAAGGAACTGCTCATCCTGGACAATTTTTCGAACTAAAAAATGACTTTCCATAAATCAGTAACACATCAGTGCTCCCTCCCAACCTGGGAGTCATCTCTTCCTTTTTCAATAAGGAAATCGTCTCCACAAGCTCCAACTTGAGTACGCAAAATATTTCATCTTGGACATAAGCTTTACCAAAATGTCTGCTTATCTGCTCATCTATGGAGATATGTATTGGAGAACCACTTTCTCCTTTCTGGACTTCATCATGGAGAATGTAATGCTTGATCTCAAATGTACTTTGGTTTTTTTGGAATATTGGTTTTCTCTGAAGGCTTCATATAGCTTTGATCAATAAAGTGTATCATTGTTGGATTCCTCTTTGGTTCCTGCTAGCTCACAATATCGTGGCAAGGGTCAAACTGGAACATATCCAAGTGGTACTTCTTCGACCATCATGAGAGTTTGTCATGGATTAGTGATCCATAATTATGAGTTTTTGAGTAACCATTTTGATACAATATATGTGTTATAAAAATTCTTCATCACATTGTTGTTGTGAATTGGAGGTTCTCCAACAAGTTGTCTACTTCCATCTGCATATATTTTTGGTATACCTCAAATCCTTGAGGTTTCTCTTCATACGCTCTTTGTTCAATTGCTATGGAGAACAATATTTGCATTCATCTGATGTAGAAATCCAACCCATGGATATTGTGGATGATATAATGACACATGTAGAGGTATGTCTGGTTTACTAGAACAAGTAATCATCATAGTCTTCTCCCTCCATCTGGGAGAATCTCTAGTTCTGGATCTTGCAATTCTTGCATTCATATACATTGTTCTTCATCACAACTTTCAGTTCCTTTACTTGATTTCTTTTAGTGAGTTCATATTAGGCTGGTAATTTTGTGATTCTCGATACAATGACTGGTTGTTCTGGCTTCTCTTTCTTTCTTGGAATTTTCATGTTCTTCCTCAGTTTTTTCTTTGACTCTAGGGTCCATGGAGATTCTTATAGATTTCATGCCCTAAATATTCCACTTATTTCTTTAATATTAGGATCACATATGTGGATGGACAACCAGGGGATAATTTAAGGCTTCTCTTTAAAGAAGACTTCTTCTAAGGTTGAATTGAACACATAATGCTTTTCATGGCTGCTACCATGGATATATACTTCATCATATTCAATGGATCATAGGATTATCTCTCTCCTAATCGGCTCCATCTAATAGAGTCCATTCTTATGTCTGCATCCTTATTGCCTTCTTCAAGGTGTCATAAGTCTTTCTCCAATTTCTTCTTGATTGTTGATTTTGGGTTATCTTGCAGCTTGTTACTTATGTAATAAATTCCACATGATTTGTTTGATGTATGTCATCCTTTCATTGCAGTCATAATGATAACAATCCTTATCTTGTTGTTCTTCCTTAGGTACAATTATTCTTGGAACATATTATCTTCTAAGAGATATATATACAAGATATGTACAGAGACTATGCAAACAAGATATGCACAAGAACTATGAAGAATATTGTTACCTTGTTTTTAGAGGAAGAAGTCTGCTTTATCCTACTTGGTTTTCCTTCAGGGTTTCCTTTCTTCGGAAACTGATGATTCATGTGTCTCCTTACTTTTCTTTAGCTCATGACAATGATTCTTGTAGTGACCATATTTTCGACAGTTGAAGCATTGTATTTATGACATATCCTTCTTTTGATTTTGGCTTTCTTTCAAACTTCCTTTTGTTCCTGAAATTCTTGAATCTTGCTTTGAAGGCTTGATCATTGTACTTCTTTTGAGTTTTCTCTTTTTCACTGATCCTCAATTCTTCTTGAGAACAACAAGCCCAAAGTTCTTCAAATGTAGGATACTCCTTCCTTGTGTTCATGCTTGCGGAAAATGCATCCCATGTCTTGGGAAGACCATTGAGTACTATGTTTACCAATTCCTTCTCTAAAATGATCTCTTCAATAGCTTTTATTTTATCTCTTAACTGAGATATTTTCACAAAGTATGATGTTATATTGTCATCATCATTCATCTTCATGTCACAAAGCTTATTCTTTAGACTCGTTACTTGTCCAATGTTTCTAACTGAGAAGATATTTGTTAGGGCATCGTACATATTCTTCGATGAGTCAAGATGGTATATGTAGGGTATCAAGTGGTATTTTATAGAGTCCACTATGATACTCATGGCATTGATATCACCAACTTTGAACTTCTCCATAACTGCAACTTTTTGTGGTTCCTTCTCTTTTTGTTCTACAAACTCTGGTTCCATGATCTTTCCTTTCATGATATCCAACACTTTATTATTGGCAAGGATGAGGTCAATCCTTTTCTTCCATGCTCTGAAGTTATAACCTCAATCTAACTTGTTTTCTGAATTCATAGAGTAAGTCATGGCTGTTTTGACTTGGCCAACCCTAGATTTGACCAAAAAATCAAACTTGACATCTTCGCTTGCTGAGAGTACCAGGAGATGCACTAGGCTAGGGCACACTCGTCTATCTAGAAATTAGGTCAATCCCTTCACTTAAGGTGCCTCAACGAGAGGGTTAGGTTTTCTGCAACTACACCTGCTAGTAACCCTAGCGACAATGCTTTAGTGACTGCTCCTTCTAGAAACCCTAGCGATAATTCTTCAATGAGCTTAATATCCTTCTGTCTATTCTCCCTTCCAGTGGTTAGACTGAATGAAGGAGGTGTGGGCCGATAACCTGTTAGAATATGATGGATGTGATCATTTTACCATAGACAATATCATTATTGTCATCCAACCATAGGTTGAAGCCACCCTCCGAGCATCTTAACCTTGACACAGAATCACTCTAGAAGCAAATCCTAGGCTTCATAGACAAACAAAGGGTAGCACACCTTTATCGAAGGATAGCACACCAAACAAGAGCTGATCAGATAGTCCAAACCATAACCAAGAGATAGTCCAAGACAAATCATAATTTGCTAGTTGCAACAGTTGTAGTGACAACTCTCCTCCACAATTGCGGATAAACTAGCTAACTATAGTGCACACAAGTGAGATCTGTAGTTCTGAGAATGCCTGATGGAATGAAGATTGGCCTCCTGTATTTATACTAATTCTCGCTAACTGCCTGGGTCGTTTTCTCATTTTGGGTGCCTATTTACATAGTATATAATATTTCTTCTAGCCGACTTCTTCTGTTGGAGGCTAATAACCTAATAAAAATTATCCTCTTGAGCCAACTTCTCTTCTAGGGTTATTATCCAACTAACTAGGGTTTTCTCTTGCTTCCCAAAATATTCTATTTTCGTTAGGTTTACACGTGGAGGTAAATACCTCCCACATCTACCATAATATCAACATGTAAAACTCATAGAATAATGCAGGAACAAGTGAAAACAATGTCAACAACTAAATGAATTGCCTTCTCGGTTGTCACACATGTTTATGTAACCGAAGATGTAATGCAAAATCCCATAGAAACATGTATGACTAGCTATGCATTCATGAACGCTAGTGTGGACAACATTTGGAGACTTTGCCAGTAAAACAAGGAGAAAGAAGCAAGGACCACATATATGGATGAAATAATCCAACAAGTAAGAATTGATTAGATGAGCCTGTGAAGTTTCAAAACTAGTGTTGAGAAGGTCAAGAAAGAAATGGAAGAGGCTATCATATACATGTACGCTCACCAACGCATATTCCAACAAGCAATGGTTACAATCATAAAGTATAATAATCAAATATAGGAAAAATTGACGTATTACAATATTATCCTTGAGTGCATCAGTGACATCGATAGATGGATCGCTGAAAACCCTGATGCACCACCCGAGTTGTACCAACCCTCAACATCAGAAAGAAATGCAAATATGTATGCCCTTGACCATTTCAAATGGGTGCGGAAAATGGAAGATAAAGAGGTTACCAAATCAATTGTGACATGCTCAAAGATACACAACGCTAAGTAGGAAATGATCAAAGGAAGTTGACTACCTATGTTAGACGAGCTTGAAAAAAATATAGTAAAAAAAGAGTTTATAGACAAGGTGCATGATAGCATGAATCGAAGAAGAGCAGTAGTTGAAGTACACCTAGAATCTCCACAAACCTCATAGAGAAACACTTAGTGAAACTAGTAAAGTTGCACAACATGATACAAGCATTCATGGTGACACTAGAAAAAGATGATCACCCTTGAGGAAATCATGGCCATGAACAACACAACTCTGGAACAACTAAATTACAAAAGGATCAGATCCCTACGATCAACTAGAAATATGGACAACATATATGTACGGGATAAAAATACTTGAATGAAGACAAAATAGTGGCTAGAAGATGTCAACATTTGTTTCTTGTTTTGTCTGTTTCCCAAACAATGCCATTTTTTTCCTTATTGTACACTTGTCACTAGGAAGTAATAAACTGAACCATTTTCTGTAACCTCCTCTTCACGAGGAAGGAAAAGAGTGATCCAATGGTTACTAATAATTGTATAAGAGAGAGAGGAGGATCATTTTGAAGGGGATTTTGGCTCTTCAAACATTGTCTATTTCTAATCTATTTTGGGAACATAGTATAAACTAAAATTGGATATTTTGGGAACATTGATATAATTTATACTATTCTACTTATATATGGTTGCATGCACTTGTTTCCAATTGTGCTCTTCTATTTCAGCTATCTATGTGGGAGTTTGTGCATAATTTATTTTCATTTACAACTCGTTGGTTACTTTAGCGTGCTACTAGCTAGGATACATTAGAGTAGAGTAGCAATATATTAGTTTGTTTTCAACACATAGTCTTTATCTACATATTTTAATTGCATATTCACTCACCATCCATCCTTATCGGTAAACTGGACCGTAACCGACCAAACACCCCAAACACAGTATCAATGGAAGCTGGGCCAAATTTTGGATGGGACTCCTAATTCAGACGATGCATAGTCAAGTTGGGACCGTGTACCAGGGAGTACCCCTTGCTATTTTCGAGAAAATTTAGACTCGTCAACACATCCCTATAAGATCATTCAAAATATTAGAGAAGTGGATTATGAGTTGTAATTTTCTTATTTACAAATTCATGAGGTTTTCCATGTCTCTTACCTAAAAAATAATATGGGATAAACTATGAGAGTACAAATTGAACTTCTAGAATTAGACAAAGGAAAAATAGTTCTTGAAGTAGAAAATTTTATTGATCATCATTTTCTTTCTTCAGAAAAGAACCATTATGGAGTACCTAATCAAGTGGAAGAATATGGCTCAAGAAGAAGATGCATAGGAAGATGAGAAATTCATGAAGAAATGAGATCATTTACAAGATTTGGGGGGTAATTTTATTAAAAACAGGGTCTAGGTTAGGGTCTTATCCCTCATTCCTTATTATTATATTATATTAGCTAGGTTAGTGTAGAGTGTACGATACATCATGCCATATTTATCTCCTACTAATAATAAATGATATCAATTTCAATAAACATCTTGTCTTATGCATTTTATGTAGAAGGTTACCCCTTTGAACAAGCTTGTTATTTTTTGTCTCTCTATCTTTCTCAAGGTGTAGGCTTATTATTTCTATTTTTATGCTATTTGGGGTATTTAAGATATACATATCGCTGCAAATGATAATAAAATGAGACATGCAAGAAAATCGACCAATGAAAATAGTTAAAAGGGTGGGTGATGATCAATATAATTGATCATGACAACTTTTATACTTTGGAATGGTTATTTCTAAATAGTAGATCAATTCTTTAATGTGGACATATTGTCCTAATTGATATGATGAAATGTTACCACTAATTGTAATAATTATTTATTTAGATTTTGGTTATTATGGGCCTTTATGCTGTCCCATTTTGTATGAACAATGGTGTCTTATTCATAATAATAAAATCATATATAATAAAACCTATTTCTTATTTCATTGAAGCCTTAAATGTTGTAAGTGGTTTACATATAGATGATTTATACGAACAAAGATATAATAAACTATCATATTTATTTAAATTATACATTACATTAATACAAAAATTATATCCAAAATGATTGATTAATATATATAAATATAGATTATTGTAAAAAATATTTGATTTTAATGAAAAATTTATATATAAAAACAAGAAGTTGTTGCAAGATAGAAAAATTCAACACTTAAGCATATCATATTTATCCACTATTATGTTTTAATTATTTTTAATGCACCAACATGAGAATGCCTTAATGCAGGAATGAAATTAACTACAATAACATCACTAGTACTTCAAACTAAAAAACACCATCATTCCTTTAAAATATACCTTTACCATTATTATTATTGTTATTATTGTTATCCTTACTATTAGGAATCTTTCATGGTGTACAATAGTTTATAAACATATGTGTTCAATCACTGTTTGTTTAGTCATTATATATAATTGCACTAGTTATATTATATAATACACTTTGGTGCTTTCAAAACATATAATATCAATCAATGCATATTAAATAGTTTAGTTGCACACTAGTATGTCTTTTTATTTGAAGTGCAAATAAAAAAAACAAACCTATGTTAGAACCTCCAACCTCTTATAATTTATAGTTGTAATGAATATTTTTCATTACCTCCACTATGAAAAGATGAGGATTTAACATATCTTTTTTAAATATTTTTTTCCAATATTATAATACTAAAAATCTTTACTAAGTGGTGCTTTCTTTGCAGTGCCTTCTCTTTTTTCTTTTGTTTTTTAAATAATTTTTTTCAATATTATAATACTAAAAATCTTTCTTAAATAGTGCTTTCTTTACATTGTCTTCTCCTTTCTTCCAATACAAAACCTACCTCTATATTTTTGTTCAGCTATAAATAAAGAACCAAATCCTCTCCAATGCCTAATCCCTAGAACCCTTCCTTCCTCAAATTCAATAGTGTGGTTTCTAGGCTCCCAATAAGAATCAAAACTAAGCAACAAAACCCTCATCTCTTCTAAATTACATACGAAAACTATTGCTTCATCTAACCTTTTCTTGGAGTTTGCTATGTGTAAGACAACAATTAGTTTATCTTTTCCAATTGCTTCCCCAATGTGATGTGTAATAGAACTATCTTTTCCCTACATCATCAAAAGGCCACACTCTTAGCCATTTATCTTTTTGCCTTGAATGTTCTATCCTTTACCCGCAAGTGGAATCTTTGTCCTAATGTCTCATTTGGATGGTCAACAAACCCTTAATGCTTGGTAATTTGCTTGTTGTGATCCCTAGTCCTCCCTAGATCTATAGTAAGTCTTCTCTAGAACTAAGGATTTCCTTCTAATATTTATTTTCTTTGTTGGTAATAATGGAATTCTCAATTGCAATATGGCCCCACATTTTCCATTGAAACTTATTTATAATAATGTTTTAAATTTTTTTATATCTTGGAGGTAGTGGACACAAGTGCCGGAGTGGTTCTCTACGACCCTCCACATTTTCCTTTGAATCTTCTTTATAATAATGTCTTAAATTCTTTTATATCTTGGAGGTAGGGGACGCAAGTGCGGGAGGGGTGCTCTACGGCCTTATAGGAAATCGAGAAATAGACTTTTACTAGAATCTTGAGATATCTTTGAATAACTAGGTACAAGCCTACAAATGCTTTAGGACGTGCATAATGCTTTAGGGCATGCAGTTGGCAAATAAAAGATAAATTTCTCATATGAATATCATGGATGATTCCAAAAACGCTATTAGATATTTTGTTACTCGTTCCGCCCCCAAGGAAGATGGCTTGAAGTTTCTCATTGAGCGCATTCAGAGCTCTATGTCTAATATCTCTATTCATTTATTCCATATCCTTCATGAAAACAATAAAGAAACTAATTGAATGGCCAATAAATCTATTTGCTCCTAATTCCTTGCGGGTCTGTGATAGTGCATTTTTTCATTCCTCCCTAATGGAGAGGGATTTGAATTTGGGTGGGGCTCGTTTGGCCCAGGTGGAGTTTTATGTTTTTTATAAGATGTTGCATAGGGTGTATGCAGTTTTAATAACAACGTCTTATTCCAGATCTAAGGGCATGCCGGACATTAAATTTTACAAATCGGAAGGGTATTTTGGCTTGTTGGAACAAGAGGAGAACAAGGGAGATAGTACGGATTCAGTACACTCTCATTCCCATCCTATAGAATAAGACAAAGGACGAGAAAGTTGTCATTATGGAAGATCGTGGAAACAAGGAGAAAGTACAGGTCAGGAGGCCAAATTTGGAAAATGTCATCACCATATCTGTGCGTTCGCATGGCCACCTTGTGGGATAATATATGATCAAGGTTGCAGAGGTACGACATGCATGCATGGTTTTAATTCGGCCTTGAGGCATTGTTATTAATTTTTTGGATAAACTTATAGATGTTACAATGATTCTGGAATTCATGCTGGATAAGTCCGTTTGTGGTCTAGTTTGTTCTCCCTCATCTGTTCTTGGGAGTGGCTTGTTTGAAAGTAACATGGTTGTTCCTCATTTTATTGGCCACTCTTGACTTCACGCATCAACGAATTTGGGAAATTGGATAGCCATGGAAAGAAAAGAGAATGGAATGATTCTGGAATTCCTGCTGGATAAGTCCTTTTGTGGTCTAGTTTGTTCTCCCTCATCTGTTCTTCGGAGTGGCTTGTTTGAAAGTAACATGGTTGTTCCTCATTTTATTGGCCACTCTTGACTTCACGCATCAACGAATTTGGGAAATTGGATAGCCATGGAAAGAAAAGAGAATGGTGTAAATCAGGAGGAAGAAATGGAGGATAGCAAATTATTAGAGCGCCAATGTTTGGTAATTCTAGTAAATGTTGTTAATTTGTTTGTATCCTTTTCCTTGGACACTTTTGTTCGACCTAGGATCATGGAGCGGCAACTACAGAAGGAGGTCAGTTTTCTTAGAAGTCAATTTGAATCTCTCAAGTTGCAGTTGGTACAACGGGAAGCAGAACAAGGGAATACTCCCTCTGGTGGGAATAATGGAGGATTTTCTTCTCTGAAGGTGTCTTAGATTCCGGATCTTAACACTCCAGTGTCAATTTGACATTGATGACATAGTAAATACAAAGATATTCAAGGATACATATCTTAATGCTTAAATATGTTTTGTTTTGTAGTGTATATTAACGATATACATTATTAAATTTAATTTGTTCATATATGCAAAAGTATTAGAATATGGAGAAATCATAGAGGTAAAATTCGAAATTTAATTGTTAATATATGCAATAGTATTAGAATATGGAGAAAGTATAGAGGTAAAATTGGAGGTAATTTTTGTACTAAGCGGTCTCGATCTTCCTTTTTAATGAATAAAAATCCTATAGCTTCTGTGAAAAAAATGTTTATATCTTAGGGGGAATCTTCTTTCACTATCTTCCAATTAATTACTACAACTACAAACCTGGTGTGGGGTAACAAGAATGCTAATGAGGACCTTGTTTTTAGGAGAAAAAAAATTTCAAGATTTATAATTCCCAAAATCAAAATAATCTTTCCAACTTTGATTAATTATTTTTTTCAACACTCTGGTTTATGAAAATTAATTTTCAAATACTGATAAAAAAAAATTACTTCTTTTAATTTACTATTATTATAAATAAAATGAAGTATATGATTTTATTCTTTATTGTTTATTGTTTATAATATTTGGCAATTTTGAATTGTTTATGAAAATAAGTTTCTATTATTGTAAATAAAAGGATGTATATTACTATTATTATAAATAAAATGAAGTATTTGATTTTATTCTTTATAATATTTGGCAATTTTGAATTGTTTATGAAAATGAGTTTTTATTATTGTAAATAAAAGGATGTATGTGATTTGATTCAATTTATTTATCATTATATTTTCTTTAAGTTTAATATGAATCTTTGACAATTTTAAATTGGTTATAAAAAATGAGTTGCTATTATTATAAATAAATAAAAGTGTGTGATTTGATTCAATTTATTAATCAATATAATTTTTTTTTAATTTATAAATAAATTTTTGAGAGTTTTAAATTGCTCATCAAAATGAAAGAACTCTTTCTAAAGCACATTATCATCTACATATAAAGAGTAGAGGATTAGTAATTTTACTTTTACAACATGTATATTCTTAAAACAAACTTACTTCTATTATTATAATTTCATTTTAATTTATAATAAAAATTGATTTACAAGTACTTATAGAAAAACAATTTCTTTCATAAATAATAATAATATAATTTAAGGTTACCCCAAACTAGACACCAACTATTTGTGAGAAAAGAGACCATAACTATAAAAATATACATACATTTCTCTGTATTTAAACTTGTGATCTTTTATAAGGAAACACATGTTCTTATCCATTAAACCCACTCAAATTATACTTTTTTATACAATATTATTATTATTATAAAAAAACAAAAAAAATATACTTTCTTTAAATTTAATAATCAATTTTTTATCTCAAAATTAAACCATATAAATTGAATTTTATAATAATTTGAAACCTTTCTCAAAAGAGCAACACAATATTTTCTTCATATTAAAAAAAAAAACGCAGGATTCAACAAACTTATTTTCACACAAACAAACCTATCTAGTTTCTAGGTCGTTTTAGACCATCTCCTAACCTATAAAATTAAACACCAAAAATTAGTCCAATTCGAAGTCACTCATTTTATTTTTTTTTAATTTATTCTCTTTTTTGGGAAATTCTCCAATTTTTTTTAATTTCAATTTATGATCTTATAAAATACAAATTTCAACGTTACTTGAGAACAGTCGATAGAGATCGATTCGACTTTTTATACGCTCAGTGATTCCTTCATGTAAATCTCCACTATCGATCCTCCTTTTGATAAACAGACTATTATTTAAAAGAAATCAATTCGGCTTTAGCTGTCGCCATCTGTGAGATTGAATTTGCACAACGACTTTTTAAAGCCGTCACTCTGTTTAATAAACCTATCAACTGGGTGACCTTTACATCACAGCATTTTCTCTTGGTCTCCCACAACGTTTTTTCCTTTGCTTTCATTTTAATATATTTTATTTTGTTGAGCATTATTTCAAAAGTGAACATAAATCACTGATGCTTTCCTGCAAAACTTTAAAATGTAGATCTCTATAACTCCAATGATCTGCAATTTTTATTTTATTTTTTGTTTTTTTTGTTGTGTTGTAAAGATGATATTTTGGATTATCATTATTTTTTCTTTGGAACATATATTGAATTGTAATAAGAAAAGCTGTCGGTGTATACAGATAAATTCCCGCTAACATAATTATATTATATATCGAATCGAAACTCACATTGTAGTGGTAGAAAAGACTTGAAACTCACTGTGAACATATTTCTTTGGCCAAGGATATTGTAAACTTCGCCTGTTGGATGAAAATACGCATTTTGATGGATGGTCGTCGTGGGGTTCCGACTTCTCACTTCTTCAAAACCTTCCACATATTAAAACAGTTAGCATGCTCTGGACATAAATGCACTGAAAATTGAAACTTATTTAGGGATGAAGGAATCAGAAATTGAGAAAATATTACCATATTTACTGGGATTATTTATGATGTCAAGACGTTAATTGTATATGTTAATATAAGAAATTTTAAGACCAGGAAGTATGGGCTTCAACGTCTTTACTAACGATGCGGCATCGCAACATCATTAAACTCATCAACGCATGCGTTACCTGTCAAGGCGCGAGGAGTGATTTGTGAGGGAAAACAACGGAAAGGAGGAAGATCACTGATGCGAAATAAGAAGGCATCCTGATAGACAAAGTGTACATTTTATAATTCATAAGGAGGCATCCTGATACACAAAGTGTACATTTTATAATTCAAAAAAGTAGAAGACATTTTCTTCAAATGTTAAATTTCAATTTCACAATATTTATAATAACATTATTATTTTACAACTAAAGTACTATTTCTTTAGTTCAATTTTACAATTATAATAATATTATTATTATTTTAAAAAAATAAAAATATTTGTTTGGTTCTAAAACTAATACAACCATATTAATAATAATATTATTATTATTTAAAAAAAATAAAAATATTTGTTTGGATCTAAAACTAATACAACCATATTAGTAACACATAGCCCGTCATTTAGAACTAAACATGAATAAGGAAAAGAGAACCCCATTAAAAGTTTTATGAATCCTACTTGAACGAACTCAAACACCAGCCTATACCCAACCATTCATTGTTGAGAAAAGCTTAGCGGAAAGATCGTTTTCATTTTCTCTGAAAGCACCAGTATTATTGGTGGCTGAAACATTTTCACAAGAGGGGACCCCAATTTTAGGACTCTAGATTCGTGCAGCTCTTTCTGGAGTCTTTTGTTATGTCTATAAGTGATTTGTTGCACCTTTTTCATAAGTTTGCAGTACATTTTTGTTTGCTTGAGCTTATTCATGAAACAAACTTATTACATTCCGCTTATGTATAATAGAAAACTGTCAATAAAATACTCCCCTAGCAGACGAAAACTTCTATGTATGAGAAGATTGCCTAAATTTTATTTTTCAAATACAGCAAATTTGTATTTTCTCTTTTTACCTTCTCCCCTCGATCTATTATGATCATATTGGCTAACAACTAAATTACACTTCCCAACTAAATTATATACCAGTACATTCCCAAATAAATTATTTTGAATATTAATGTTTATATCTATAATACAATGAAAGAATAAAGGACATGAGCTAACCTTTCTTGTCTATTCTAAAACCACACTTCAACTAGTCGAGGGTGGAGATTCATCTGCATGGCCAAGGCTTTCGCTTTTGCAGAAGAAGAACATGTTACAACGGCCCAAATCACGATAACAGAACAAACGGACCAACCACAAACGACAAAAGACTAAGTAGTAAGTAAAAAATGACATGAATAGACTTGTTTTTTATTAAGATTTCTTCCAAAACACCACACTTCTCTTTTAACAGTCTGAGCTTCTTCTTGTGTCCGCTCTCTTCCGCTACATCGCTCAAAACCCTTGAGAAAACTCTATTATTCTCCAATTCCTCTGCAACAACCCACTTTATATTGAAGTCCATCGGGTGGCCGCTCTCTTTCATGATTGTCCCGCTCTCTCTGATGATCTTGTTGGAATCCAGAAGTGTGTTCGATGACAGCTATACATTAATTTACATCATTCTCCACAGAATTTGTAAGGCAGACAGGGAACGGAAGCGCCATTCTCCACAGCTGCTGCTTTCTCTTGGAAAACGGACGCGCCACCCAAAACGACATGCTCCATCTCGCTGATAATCATTTTTAACATTATTGATAGTAGTCTACATGAAAATCAGAACAATGTCATTCAATAGAACATAACTGTGTCTATCCATAGTAGTACATAACTACAATCCAGTGGTACGACTATTTAATCAATTACACATAGTCACAACCATTGGAACACATCCACCACAATAACATACATCTAAGACATACAATCTCCATAACAATCATATCATCTGATATCAACCTGCACAGAAAACAATATCATGATATAAACTAAGTTATCTAGGCCATCTACCCTGAGAAAGTAAAACATCAGCCATGAGCTATTTGGACTATTCTTCTCATGCATAAAAGAATAACTGTCCCTAATTTCTAAACCTGGACCATTCACCTAACTGGCTCACTCCTCCCATACTAAACATAATACAACTTAAATAACCCTTAGAAGAGTTCTATACAACTTCATAACCCTCACTTCGAAAAATATTAACTCAACTCTTTCGATGTGCTATCTAAACACTTGGAGCTAACTCCTCCGATTTACATTGGAGGAGATTTCCTCAAGTATGGCGATCAGAGATCCGAAACTTTTTATCAAAATATTTGACACTAAATCATGTAGTACCCATCCAACATCTTGTTATTAACTAGTGAGATTCATCTAGTACCCATCGAAAATATTGTTATTAACTCGTTTGATTTGCATCGGAGGAGTTAACTTCCAAACCTCTGATTTTTCTTCAAGAGCACATTTCTCACCCGTTCTTCCTCAAATTTTCACCAAGTTCCAAATTCAATTTGATATTATATGTGATTTTAATCTCTACACCGAACTCACCTTTTATTGCAGATCCAAACATGTCCCCACAAAATAAGAGTGCAAGTAAAGAACTTGGGACAGATGCTTAGTGTCAATTTGATATTATATGTGATTTTAATCTCTACACCGAACTCACCTTTTATTGCAGATCCAAACATGTCCCCACAAAATAAGAGTGCAAGTAAAGAACTTGGGACAGATGCTTAGTGTCAAACAAAATGAAGGAAATGCATAAGTAATTGGAGCCATGGACAATGACACACCGAGACTCCTGGAAAAGGACAGAGAAACGCTAAAATGGGGAGAAGTATACCAGATGTTCAAGAGCTCTAATTTCTACGTTGAAGCTGAAGAACTGAGATAAACTCAAAGTGTTCAAAACATCAGTAAGTCTGGAATTTTGAGAGTATCATCTCACCCGGTTGTGTTCTCATGTGAAGAAACCATAACATGGATCCTAAAGAATGTAGAAATGAATAATAGATACATCTACAATGTTGGAAGGGATCACATAGACTCCTTTAGGCCTAAATATTTGGAAAAGTGCTACCACATCAAAAATAAAAGTAAGAAGCTTAATAACAATCTCCTTACTGAGTTTGACTACACTCCCAAATATATGTTTCCCAAATGTTACACGGATGAAAAACAATTCAAATACAATCCCAAAGGAGGGTACCCCACAAGTTCCGTGAGAAGGCCTTATTAGTATCGAGTAGCCATGTTGTGTTTGTTTTATGGGGAGCCAGATGCATCCTAGTTCTCTCTATCGTATATGCCCCTAACATACTATTGCACGGATGAAGGGATGTCATTCAATTGGGATGATATCTTATCTGAAAATATAAGGACGGCTATCTTTGCGGTCAAAGGAGCCCTACCTAGAACATTTCCAATCTTTCACATGTTCTCATACCTCATGGACATTATTTTCATAGCTCATAAATACCCTATGATGGGGTGGAAATGGAAAACATCTAACCCGATCATCCTTGTGTACTATAATGTTCTCTGGGAGAACAAGTACCGCACATAATACCATAATATATGTGAGAATTTTTTGGCTCCATTATATGAATTTATATTCTACATCACTCCTCCTTGTATGATCGACAAGGATATATAATTCATAAGGAGAATTGGAGACTAGTATCTCATGGGTCACGAAACATACATAAGAGTGTATGGTGAAATTAAGACTCATCATTTTCTCCCTCGGTTTGTGCCTGACAATCTTTGCATACCATAACATCATACACGAGGTTTGAGGGATGTTATATCAACTGAAAAAATCAATCTAGGCATCATTATCACTATATGTCAAGAATTATTTCTCTGAAAACACCAAGAAATACCAAGTAGAGATAAACACCCTACTATATTATCACTTCATAGAAGAAAGATACAAAAGACATGATCCCAAGAATACCATGTGGGAGCACTTCAATAAAATTGGTATACCCTCAATACACTTCCACCTCAATACACTCAGGGTTAGAAAGGGAGATCGAAGAAGTACCAGCTGACAAGAAGAGAAGGGATAAAGAAAATATTCACAAAGAGAAGAATGACACAAAAAAGAAGAAGCAAATGATTGAGGTAGAGAAGGCCAAAGTGAAATAGAAGGAAGAACCAAAAGGGACAATAAAATGGGATCAAATGAAAAGAAGAATCAACCAGAGAAGAATTAGAGAGGGAAGCAACATAACAAGCAAAAAAGGCATCCAAAGAGGCATCTGACAAAGCATCAAAATCAGAAAAACAACAGAAGGATGCAAAAGATAGAGAGGGTGACACCCAACCATTGCAGATCAATATCTCAGAACTGTCAACCATAGAAAAAGGAACATATATATCAGGAAGTGGTTTGGGAATGGGACTCTAGACCCCTTTCAAACCAACTGAAGTACTTGACTTAAAAATATTCACCTATGATAGTAATACTTGAACAATGGTGCAGGAATATGTGAAAAAAGTGCCAACAATTGAACATATTGCCTTCTCGGTGTTCACACATGTTCCCATAACCGGAGATGTAATGGAAAATCCCATAGAAACAACTATGACCATTTCCGCATTCATGAATGCTATTGTTGACAACATTTGGAGACTATGCCATCAAAATGAGGAGAAAGAAGCAAGGATTAGAGAGATGGAGGAAATAATACAAAAAGTAATAATTGATGAGAGAAGTGTGTGAAGTTTCAAATCTAGTGTTGAGAAGGTCAAGAAATAACTGGAAGAGGCTATCATGTACATGTACACTCACCATCACATCTTCGAGCAAGCATTTTTTGCAATCATAGAGAAGACTAACCAAATACATGAAAAATTGGCGTATTACAATATTATTCTTGAGGGCGTCAGTGACATCAATAGATGGATCATGACCCTCAACATCAGAAAGAAAGAATAACATGCATGCCCTTGACCATTTCCAATGGGTGGGGAAAAGGGAATATAAAGAGGTTACCAAATCAATGGAGATATGCTCAAAGATACATAAAGCTATGCAGGAAATGATCAAAGGAAGTCGACTACTTGTGCTAGATGAGTTCAAAAAATATATAGTAAAAAGAGAGTTGATAGATAAGGTGCATGATAACAGGAATTGAAGAAGAGGAATAATCAAAGAAACCACTAGAATCTCCACAAACCTCATAGAGAAACACTTACTGCAAATAGTAAAGTTGCACAACATGATACAAGAATTCATGGTGACACTAGAAAAATACATGATCAAGCTTGAGGAGAGCATGGCAATGAACACCACAACTCTGGAATAACTAACTTACAAAAGGATAAGATCCTTGTATGATCAACTAGAAATTTGGACATCATACCTCAGGGATAAAAATCCTTGAGCAAAGACAAAATAGTGGCTAGAAGATGTTAACACTTGTTTATTATTTTGTCTCTTTCCAAAACAATGTCAATTTTTTCCTTATTGTACGCTTGTGACTAGGAACTACGAAACTGAACATTTTTTTGTCACCGCCTCTTCAAGAGGAAGGAAAATAGTGATCGAGTGGTTACTAAGAATTCTATAAGAAAAAAAAGAGGATCATTTTGAAGGGGATTTTGTCTCTTAAAACATCATCTATTTATGAGCAATTTTGGGAACATGGTATCAACTAAAATTGGATAGCTTTACATAGATTTTTTTATGCACTATTGATGAAACTGCTAATATTGAGAATCTCTCAAGGCCAATTTTCTGAAGAAGGAATACTTGTGTGTGGATCCATCTATGCTATGAATTATTTTGAGTGAAGATGGACATTGTTCTCTTATACACTCCATGTTGTTTTCTGGTTTTAGGTATTTCTTTGAATATCTTTAAGTCTTGAGATTCCTAAATTGTTAACAAATGCATTGATATAATTTATACTATTCTACTTATAAATGGTTGCATGCACTTGTTTCTAGTTACGCTCTTCTATTTTATCTATCTATGTGGGATTTTGTGCAGAATTTGGTTTCATTTACAACTCGTTAATTACTTTAGCATGCTACTAGCTAGGATAGATTATAGTAGAGTAGAAATATATTAGTTTGTTTTCAATGCATAGTCTTCATCTACATATTTTAATTGCATATTCACTCATCATCCATCCTAATCGGTAAATAAGACCATAGACATCCAAAAATACCATTTACCTAGTATCAATGGTAGCCAGGCCAAATTTAGGATGAGACTCCTAATTCAAACGGTGCATAGTCTAGTTGGGACCATGTACGGGGGAGTACACCTTGCTATTTTCGGGTGAATTTAGACCCATCAACACATCCATAGAATATTGTTCACAAGATTGGAGAAGTGGCTTATGAGTTATAATTTTCTTATTTACAAATTCATGAGGTTTTCCATGTCTCTTACCTAAAAAAAATATGGGATAAACTATAAGAGTACAAATTGAACTTCTAGAATTAGACAAAGAGGGAAAATTTGTTCTCAAACTAGAAAATTTTATTGATCATCACTTTCTTTCTTCAGAATAGAACCATTATGGAGTACCTAAGCTAGTGGAAGAATATGGCTCAAGAAGAAGATGCATAGGAAGATGAGAAATTCATGAAGAAATGTGATCATTTACAAGATTTGGGTAGTAATTTTATTAAAACGCTGGTAGGTGAGGGTCTTATCCCTCATTCATTATCATTATATTAGTTTAGTTAGGTTAGTCTAGACTGTAAGATATATCATGCTATATTTATCTCCTACTAATAATAGATGAGATCAGTTTCAATAAGCATCTTGTCTTATGCATTTGATGTAGAAGGTTACCCCTTTAAACATGCTTGTTATTTTTTGTCTCTCTATCATTGTGAATGTGAGGGATTATTAATTCTATTTTTATGTTATTTGTGGGATTATTAATTCTATTTTTATGTTATTTGGGGTATTTAGTGTATACATATCTGTTGCAAATGATAATAAAATGAGGCATGCAAGAAAATCGACCAATGAAAATAGTTAAAAAGGTGGTTGATGATCAATATAATTGATCATGACAAGTTTTATACTTCGGAATGGTTATTTCTAAATATTAGAACAATCCTTTAATCTGAACATATTGTCTGAATTGATATGATGAAATTTTACCACGAAATATAATGATTATTGAGAGGTTACCACTAATTGTAATAACTTTTTATTTACATTTTGATTATCATGAGTCTTTATGTCGTTCCATTTTGTATGAAGAATTGTGTCTTATTCATAATATTAAAATCATATATAATAAAATCAGGTTCTTATTTCATTGAAGCCTTAAATGTTGTAATTGATTTACATATAGATGATTTTTACAATGACCAAAGATGTAATAAACTATCATATTTGTTTAAATTATACTTTACATTAATACAAATATTATATTCAAAATGATTGATTAATATATAAAAATAAAGATTATTATAAAAAATATTTGATTTTTCTAATAAATAATCATAAATTTATATATAAAAAAAAACAAGTTGTTGCAAGTCAGAAAAATTCAACAGTTAACCATATCATTTATTTAAGAAAATGATGTGTTTCATACATATTTACTCATTATTATGTTTTAATTATTTTTATTCACGGACATGATAATGCATCAATGCAATTAACTGTAATAACATCACTAGTACTTCAAACTATAAAACGTCGTCATTCCTTTCAAATATACATTTACCATTGTCATTATCGTTATCCTTACTAGGAATCCTTCAGGGTGGACAATAATATATAAACCTCTGTGTCAATCATTATATCTAATTGAATTAGTTCTATTATATAATATACATTGGTTCTTTCAAAATATATAATATGTATCAATGGATATTAAATAGTTGCACACTACTATGTCTTTCTATTTGAAGTGCACATAACAAAAAAAAACCTCTGCTATGAAAAAAAAGACTTGAATAATTGTTTTTTAAATAATTTTTCTCAATATTATAATACTAAAAACTTCTGTTAAGTGATACTTTCTTTGCGGTGTTTTCTCCTTTCTTCTATTACCAATCCCATCTATACCTTTTTGTTCAACTATAAATAAAGGACCAAATCGTCTCCAATGCCTAATCCCTAGAACCCTTCTTTGCTAAAATTCAATAGTGTGGTTTATAGGCTCCCAATAGGAATCCAAAATAAACAACAAAACCTCATCTCTTCTAAATTACATAAGCAAACTATTGCTTCATCTAATCTCTCCTAATCTCTTCTAGGAGTTATCTACTACTTCCCATTGTGATGCCTAATGGCACTATCTTTTCCCTATATCATCAAAATGCCACACTTTTCTAAATTACATAAGAAAACTATTGCTTCATATAACCTCTCCACACTATTAGCCATTTATATTTTCACCTTGAATGTTCCATCCTTTAACCGTAAGTGGAATCTTTGACTCCTTTTTTCCCTTCCTAATGTCTCATTCTCATTTGGATGGTCAACAAACCCCTAATCCTTAGTAATTTCCTTGTTGTGAGCCCTAGTCCTCCGTGTATCTATAGTAACTCCTCTAATTTCCTTTTGATATTTATTTTCTTTCCTAGTAACAATGGAATTCTCAATTGCAATATGGCTCCACATTTTCCTTTGAAAGTTATTTATGATAGTGTTTTAATTTTTTTTATATCTTGGAGGTAGGGGAGGCAAGTGCGGGAGGGGTGCTCTACTGCCCTAGAGGAAGTCAAGCAACAGACTTTTACTAGAATCTTGAGATAACTGTGAATAACTAGATAGAAGCCTAGCTGGCAAAGCAAAGATAAATTTCTCATATGGATATCGTGGGTGATTCCAAAAATGCTATTAGATATTTTCCGAACAAGGAAGATGGCTTGAAGTTTCTCATTGACAGCATTCAGAGCTCTATGTCTAATCTCTCTATTCAGTTCTTCCATATCGTTCGTGAAAACAACGAGGAAGTTGATTGAATGACCAATAAATCCATTGGCCTAGCCACTGATTCCTTGGGGTTCTGTGATAGTGCATTTTGTCATTCCTCCGGCTCCCTAATGGAGAGGGATTTGAATTTGGGTGCGGCTCGTTTGGCCCACGTGGAGTTTTATGTTTTTTTATAAGATGTTGCATAGTGGGTGCATGCAGTTTAAATATCAACGTCTTATCAAGGATCCAAGGGTACGCCAGACATTAAGTTTCACAAGTCGGAAGGGGTATTTTGGCTAGTGGGCACAAGAGCAGAACAAGGGAGATGGTACGAATGCAGTAGACTCTCATTCCCAACCTATAGGATAAGATAAAGGATGAGAAAGTTGTCATTATGGAAGATCATGGAAACAAGGAGGAAGTACAGGTCAGTAGGCCAAATTTGTGGAATGTCATCACCATATTTGTGCGTTCGCATGGCCAACTTGTGGAAGAATATATGATGAAGGTTGCAGAGGTAGGACATGCATGCATGGTTTTAATTCATCCTTGAGGCTTTGTTATTAAATTTTCGGATAAAATTATAGATGTCACATTGATTCTTGAATTCATGGTGGATAAGTCTGTTTTTGGTCTGGTTTGTTCTCCCTCTACTATTCTGGAGAGTGGCTTGTTTGAAAGTAAGATGGTTTTTCCTTATTTTTTTCGGCCACTCTTGACTTCACGCATCAACGAATTTGGGAAATTGGGCAGCCATAGAAAGAAAAGAGAATGGTGTAAATCAGGAGGAAGAAATGGAGGATAGCAAATTATTACAGCGGAAACATTTGGTAATTCTCGTAAATACTCTTAATTAGTTAGTATCATGTTCCTTGGACACTCTGGTTCAACATAGAATCATGGCCGGGCAGCTCCCGAACGAGGACAGTTTTCTTAGAAGTCAATTTGAATCTCTAAGTTGCAGTTGGTACAACGGGAAGCCGAGCAAGGGAATAGTCCCTCTGGTGGGGACAATGGAGGATTGTCTTCTCTCGAGGTGTCTTAGATTGTGGATCTTAACAATTTGACGTTGATTACATAGTAAATACAAAGATATTCCAGGATCTATATCTTAATGCTTAAATATGTTTTGTTGTATAGTGTATATTAACGATGTCTATTACTAAATTTACTCTGTTCATATATGCAGCAATATTAAAATATGGAAAAATCATAGAAGTAAAATTGGAGTATGGTTGTTGCAAGTTTGAATGAACCAAAATTTTGCCCTTTTAACTCGTTATTATTATTTTTTTTTAACTGGTTATTTTTTTTACTAAACTGTATACACTGTGCCCTTTTTAATGAATAAAAATCATGAATAAAATTTTTATACTCAAAGTAACAGTCTGTCAGATGTGACTCAAAGTAACAGTCTGTCACTCAAAGTAACTCAATGTAAATCTTTAGGGTGTTCATCAGTCTGTCAAATGTTACTCAAAGTATACCTTTAGGGGTAATGTCAAATTACATTAAGTATACCTTTAGGGGTAATGTCAAATTACATTACTGCTATTTAGACCTTCAAGCTTTCGGCACCATCAAGCCTTCAAGCCAGAATCTATGGATTTTCGCTCTTCAGACCGCTGTGAAACAAATGTTTATATCTTGCAGGGAATCTTCCTTCACTATCTTCCAATTAATTACTACAACCCCACACGTCCTCAGTCCAATTAATTAGTACAACCCCAAAAGTCATGGTATGTGGGGGTAACAAGAGTGTAAATGAGCAGCTTGTTGTAGGAGAAAAAAAATTCCAAGATTTATAATTCTCAAAACCAAAGTAACTTTTCCAACTTTGATTAATTATTTTTTTCAACAATCTTGTTAGTTAGATTTTTATAAAATCAATTTCCAAATAAGAATAAAAAAAAATATCTTATTTCTAGTTATTATTTTTATAAATAAAATAAAGTATATGATTTTTTTTAGTTTATTGATTATTATGTTTTTTTAAGTTAATATATAATATTTGGAAAATTTGAATTGTTTATCAAAATGAGTTTCTATTATTGTAAATAAAATGAAGTATGTGAGTTTATTTAATTTATTGGACATTATATTTTATTTAAGTTTAATATGAATTTTTGACAATTTTGAATTCGTTATAAAAATTGAGTTGTTATTATTATAAATAAAATGAAGTATGTGATTTGATTCAATTTATTGTTCATTATAATTTCTTTAATTTATATATAAATATTTTGAATTGGTTATAAAAATTGAGTTGCTATTATTATAAATAAAATGAAGTATGTGATTTGATTCAATTTATTGTTCATTATAATTTCTTTAATTTATATATAAATTTTTGAGAGTTTTAAATTGTTTATCAAAATGAAAGAGTTATTCTTAAAGCACATTATTATCTACATATAGAAGGTAGATGATTAGTAATTTTACTTTTACAACATGTATATTCTTAAAACAAATTTATTTCTATTATTATAATTCCATTTTAATTTATAATAAAAATTGAATTAAGAATACTTATAAAAAAAAAAAAAATCATAAATAATAATAATAATAATCTAATTTAAAATTACAACCAAATATTTCTGGAACAAAATCCAATAAACCCACTCAAATTATACTTTATTTTATATTTTATTTAAATTTAATAATCAATTTATTATCTCAAAATTACACCATATAAATTAAATTTTCACCCAAACGAACCTATCTAGTTTCTAGGTCATTTTAGAGCATCTCCTAACCTTAAAAGTAAACACCAAATTTTTTTTATGTTCAATACACTTTCTTGTTATTCGAAGTGGCTCATTTTAATTTATTCCTTTTTTGAAATTTTTAAACTTTTATTAATTCAATTTATGATCTTACAAAATAGAAATTTCAACTTTACTTATCGATTTTTTATACGCACAGTGATTCCTTAATGTAAATCTCCACTATCGATCCTCCTGTTGATAAACAGACTATTATTTAAAAGTAATCAATTTGGCTTTAGTTGTCGCCACCTGTGAGATTGAATTTGCCCAACGACTTTTTAAAGCCGTCACTCTGTTTAGTAAACCTATCAACTTGGTGACCTTTACATCACAATGCGCATGGACCTCATTCTGTTGGTTATGACCTTTACATCACAATGCGCATGGACCTCATTCTGTTGGTTATGTACTCTTATTACAGCATTTGCTCTTGGTCTCCCACAACATTTCTTCCTTTGTTTTCCTTTTAATTTTTTTTTCCTGTGGTTTTTTTATTATTATTATTATTATTTTGTTGAGAATTAATTCAAAAGTTAACATAAATCACTGATACTTAACTGCAAAACTTTAAAATGTAGATCTCTATGACCACAATGTCTGCAATTTATTTTTTTGTAAGATGATATATTGGATTATCATTATTTTCTTTGGAACATATATTGAATTGTAATAAGAAAAACTGTCGGTGTATACAGAGAGATTCCCGCTAACATAATTGTAATTCTGATGTGGCGCTCATATGTCGCATCGAAACTCACATTGTAGTGGTAGAAAAGACTCGAGACTCACTGTGAACATATGTCTTTGGCCAACGATATTGTAAACTTCGCCCGTTGGATGAAAATACGTATTTTGATGGATCGGGACAGATGGTCGTCGTGGGGTTCCGACTCCTCATTTCTTCACTTAGCATGCTCTGCACATAAATGGACTAAAAATTGAAACTTATTTAGGCATGAAGGAATCAGAAAGAGAGAAAATATTACCACATTTACTGGGCTTCTTTATGATGTGAAGAAGCTAATTATATATCTTAATATAAGAAATTTTAGGACCAAGGAGTATGGGCTTCAACGTCTTTACTAACGATGCGGCATTGCAACATCATTAAACTCATCAATGCATGTGTTACCTGTCAAGGCGTGAGGAGTGATTTGTACATAGGCCAGATAACAAAACTCCACAATTAATAGAACAAAAAACACAAAACAATTTCCTCTTAAACAAAACGGATGGCAGATACATTATGTATAGGCGGAGGAGGACAATTGAGAGGCAGTTGCGAACAGTTGAGCCGATGCGAACTGTTGAATCACAAGATTAGTTAATGGATTAGTTAGCATTCCCCCCTTAATCTGAAGGGACATTTGTCATCCCAAGCATCATTCTAAATTTTTCAAATTTCTCTCGACCCAAAGCTTTAGTAAAGATGTCCGCAATTTGCTTTGAAGTGGAACAATGATTGAGATGAATGGTTTTGGCCTCTACATGATGTCGAATCAAATGATATTTGGTGTTGATATGTTTGGTTCGATCATGGAATTTAGGATTTTTGGCCAGTTGCATTGCAGAAGTATTGTCAACAAAGAGAGGCGTTGAAGTCATTTGTTTCTCCTACAAGTCTTCAAGAATTCTCCGAAGCCAAATGATTTCTTTTGTGGCTTGAGCTTATTCGGCTTCAGTTGTAGAATCAACAGGAACTGATTGCTTTCGTGATCTCCAAGTGATGGTTGTTGATCCAAGATTCATCAAATAACCTGAAGTAGACACCCCATGCTCTTTATCTCCGTCAAAGTCAGAATCTGAATAACCAATGAGATGGAAGTCTGAAACTTTAGAATATTTGATGCCATATGATTGAGTGCCTTTTAAATATTTGAGCACTCATTTTGGTGTTGTCCAATGACCTTCACAGGGCTGATGCATAAACTTAGAAAGTATTCCTACAACAAAAGTTATGTCAAGACGAGTAGTAGTAAGATAAATTAAGCTTCCAACAAGCTATCTGTACTTTGTTGGATCTTCAAATGCACTACCTTCATTTGAAGTAAGCTTTAGATTCTCCTCCATTGGAGTAGAAACAGGATAACAATCCTTCATATCAAATTTGCTCAATAGTTCTCCAATATATTTCTTCTGAGAAATAAAAACGTGCTTCGGTTTTTTATCTACTTCGATCCCTAGAAAATAATGTAGTAATCCCAAATTTGTCATATCAAAGACCTTCTGCAACTCCTTTTTAATAGATGTTATATAATTCATTATTTCCTGTGATAAGCAAATCATCTACATAGACAACTAGATATACAACCGATCTTCCAACTTTCTTAACAAATAAAGTTCCATCATCTAGATTGAAATGCTTATAATTCAACTTGAGAAGATGTTCAGTTAACTTTTCATTACAAGCACGAGGTGCTTGTTTTAAACCATACAATGATTTTATCAATTTGCATACTTTATGTTCTTTTTCTTTAACAGAAAAACCCTCTGGCTGCAACATATAAACATCTTCTTTTAAATATTCATTTAATAAGGAAGTTTTTACATCCATGTGATGTATTTTCCATCCTTTTTGAGCTGCAAAAGAAAATAAGGTTCTAATAGTGCCCCATTTCATTGTAGGAGAAATTTTTTATGTATAATCAATACCTTATTTTTGTGCATGGCCCTTTGCTACAAGTCTTGCTTTGTTCTTATCAAGAGAACCATCAGCTTTATATTTATTTTTATAAATCCACTTACTACCAATTGGTTTGATGCCAATAGGAGCATCCACCAACCTCCAAGTGCCATTTTTAATAAGAGCATCATACTCTTTTTGCATTGCAGCTTTCCATTCATTACAACTAGTGGCTTCTTCAAAAGTAGTAGGTTCATTAATAGCAGAAAAGTTTAACTCAAATTCACCAAACCTTTTTGGCATTGTCTTGGGTCGTGTTGATCTGTATATTGATTGCTGCAATGTTTGCTATGTTTCAAGAGTGTTTGAAATAGGTTCTTCGGGACCATTATTATCCTCCATTTTTTCCTCAGTAGGAGCATTATTATCAACCAATTGTTCTTCTACCTAAACATTATTATCATCATAAGCATATGTGGTCTCATTCTCTGGTGTTGTTGAAGGAAAATCCATAAACTGGTCTAGAATATGAATCCCCCCTTCAGGATGTGGGAGATCATTATCCCTTTCATAATAAAACTTCTTGGAAGAGAATCTATCCAAATGATTGAGTTGCCTATCAATAGTAGAAGCATCTTTAGCAAATTCAAGAAAAACAACATCTCTTGAAATAACAAATTTCTTGTTTTCCTCATCATACAATCGATAAGCTCTGGAGGTATTAGAATACCCCAAGAAAAGACATTTGCGACTTCTTGCACCCAATTTGTTGCGTTGTTGTTTAGGAATTAACGCATAACATGGAGAACCAAAAACTCTGAAATGTTGAACAACAGGAAGACAATTATACCATAATTCATAAGGGGACTTATTATTGATGGCAGTAGAAGGACAACAATTGCAAATATAAATGGCACAAAGTACTACTTCTCCCCAAAACATCAACCTGACATTCTGAAAAAACATCATTGACTTTACCATATTAAGCAAAATTCTATTCATGCACTCTGCTACACCGTTTTGTTGTGGAGTATAAGGGATGGTGGTCTGATGTTTAATACCATTATTTTTTAAGTACTTTTACAATTCATAAGAGGTGTGTTCACCACCATTATTTGATCGTAGAGTGCCAATATTAAATAGAGTTTCATTTGTAATCCATAAATGAAAATTCTTAAAAGTTTCAAAAACCTGAGATTTCTCTTTCAACAGATAAACCCAACACATCCTGGTGTAATCATCAATAAAAGTCAACAAATATTTATTACCATTTGCATATTGAACAAGAATGGGCCCACATAAATCAAAATGTATGAGACCTAACTTTCTAGAAGCTCAGGAAGTAGATCCATAAAAAAGTTGTTCACAAGGCTTGCCTAAAATACAAGCATTACATGGAGAAAGCTTTCTTGGAATAGTAGGAAGCCCTTAAATACCTTGTTGTTTCATAATCCGGATACTAACATAATTAATATGACCAAAATGAGCATGCCACATTAAGATGGAAGACAAAGTATCACTATGCTGAGCCAAAAGAGATGAATTAGATTGAAAAGAGGATGTCCCTTTAAGTTTTAAAAGTTTGTCTTCTTCAACACCAGTCATAACAATCACCTGATCATATGATTTTCTTATTTCAATTATACCATCAAACATATGTATAGAATGTCCTTGTTTCCTGATATGTATGAGAGACATCAGATTTCTTTTTAATTGAGGAATATAAAGACAATCATGCAAAATATAATCAGCAAGTCCTGATTGGCGAAGTCGAATAGATCCAATTCCTGAAGGCTTTAACTGGGACTTATCAGCAAAATAAACTATTCCATCAATGTGATTACTGAATGTCTCAAAAAAATCTCTTTTGAAGGTCATATGGCAAATGGCTCCAGTATCTAAAATCCAAGTGTCTTCCCAAGAAGCAAAAGAAGTGTTAAAAACTTCATTGATACTAAGATTACAATGTGGAACAATATAGTTGGCAGATTCAAGTGGTTTGCCTTTGTCTGGAGGTTGTTGCTATTTCTTCTCACTAATCCTTTCCCAAGGAGTGCGACAATGAGAAGATGTATGACCTAGTTTATCACACTTATAACACTTAAGAGATTGTTTATCATTCTGAAAATGTTTTTTCTATCTATCATCTTGTTGTCTTTCCCCTTGATGATAATGACCTCCCTACCTCTAAACTAAATATTTAAAAAATAAACAATAACTTTTTTCTCTTTATAATATCTTATAGATGTCTATTCCATAATATTTATAATCATATTAATTTTTTATGGAAGTTAATCCAAACAAATTATTATATATCACAAATAAATAAAATCTATATTATATAAAATGTAAGAAAATATTATCAATTATATTTTTAACTATTTAAATTAAAAACAAGGTGAAAGCTAATTAAATTAAAAAAAAATATTCAACTAATTTTTTATCAAATTCTCAAAATTCCATATATCTCTGTATCAAACTTTGTAAATTTTGTTTACCTGGAAATAATGGAGTAAGAGTGAGTTGTATGCATTCATTTTAAGATTCAGTACTAAGAGTGAGTTGTATGCATTCATTGTCTATAGAGTCTAGTTCTCGGTGGTTTGCATGTAACTGGCTCAGATTTAGTACGCATTTGAAAAACCTTAAATTTTTGTACTCACTTGTGCACAGTACGGAATGCTTTCAATATTTTTGCACCTAAGTAAAGCGTGAGATGCATACTCCACACACTCTAATAGAAGGTTAAGTGTGGAAATAACCGTGTTTGCAGAGGTCGTTTGAGCTCATGGAAGGAAATCGTGAAGTTTATATTCTTATATAGTTTTAGTTTGCATGAGTGGAGGTTTTGAAAATCTTGGAGTTTTTTGAAAATCTTGGGGTTTTTTGAAAAGTTGCATGTAAAGCGTGGGCTTTCATATGTGGTGCAAATGAAGTGTGAAGCGTGAGCCTGAGTGTAAGTTTTTTTTACATGCCAGTGGATATTTTTTTTTAAGAATGGAGTTATAAACTTTTTATTAAAGTGGATAGGTATAAACTTGTATGGGAGTTATGAAAGGTGGATATAAGTGTAGTGAGGTGGATATTTAAAAGTGAATCTTTTTTGAAGTTTATTAAAAGTGGATTTTTATTCAAAGTGGGTTTTATTTTGAAGTTTATTAAAAATGGATTTTTATTTAAAGTGGATATTTTTGAAGTATAATCTTTAAAAGTGGATATTAAAGTTTATTCAAGAGAACATTATTTGTGAGATTTTGTGTGTGAACATTTATTTTATGGAAACAAAATTTTGGTGATTTGGGCATTCAAAAATCTAGCATAGGAACGCAGAGAGGAAGGGTGTGCTGAGGTTATTTGCATATTCCCTTAAAAAAAAAATGAGAGCCGAGATTGAAATGGATCGGTGATATCCAAAGGCAGAGCGACATAAAGTTGCATATCCTTGGTGATTCACTTGTAGAGACTAAATTGCAGCGATGGTGAATCCGCTGGCGGAGATCTACCTCAACTAAGTCAACAAGTTAGATGGCTCGAATTTCATTAACTGGAAATTCAAGATGCATACGCTCATGGAAGGCTATGGTGTCTAGAACATTGTGAAGTGAACTGAAGTGAAACCTAATGTGGTTGCAGGTGCAACAACATCACAGATCCAAGATTGGCAGAACTGTGAAAACAAGGAAAATGTGTCATTGCACATATCAATTAAAGATAACGTGATTCCACATATTAGAGAAGCTACAACTTTTGTTGCAACGTAGATAACTTTTAAAGCATTGTATAAAACTAGAAACACAAATCGCATTTTGTTCCTAAAAAATAAATTGCTATGCATGAAGATGGATGGAAATGAATCTGTTAGTTCATTTTTGGGTCGTATTAAAGAGGTGAAAGACAAGCTAGTAAAAATAAGTGAAATTGTTTCCAACACTGATCTGGTCACTATTACCTTAAATGGCATGCGAGAATATTATCATATGTTCATAATAGGTCTCGCAATAAGGGAGAAACCTCCTACATTTGAAGAACTAACATGTATTTTGCTGCAAGAGGAAGAGAGACGTCGGAATCTTAAGCCTCAGAATAACGATTTGGCACTGTGGTCAAATACGAGATATGGGAGAGAAAGATCAAGAGAAAGAGGCAGAGGAGACAATTCATGGTAGAGAGGCAGTTCATGGCAGAGAGACAATTCATCACAGAGAAGACAATCTCCAAATCAAGGTATGCAATCTAACAAAAATGAATCAAAGAGTTGTTTTTATTGTGGTTGACCTGGACATTTTGTTAAAGAATTTCATAAGAAGAAAAGTGATGAGGTTAGGAACAAACCTAGATCACATTTAGGTCATTATGCAGACAAGTCGTCAAATCATGATCTCAGATTGTTTTTTGCTAGTGATGATATTGATGAACCCCAAATTTTGATTCATGGGATCTTAGGCTGTTTGTGTTTAATGCTACTTTATCTTTTGAAACAGATGATTCTGATGCCTAGTTTGTGGATTACGGAGCATCAATACATATGACATGAAATAATATGTGGTATACTAATTTTAAAGAAACACAAAATGGAGCCAGCATATATCTTGGTGATGACCACGCTCATCAGATCAAGGGATATGGAGACATTCCTGTGACATTGCCGAATGGTACTGTTCATCACATTCACAATGTGGTGTATGTGCTAGGAATAAAGAAAAATTTGATCTCTATGTCCACCATTACAGATCAAAACTTGAAGGTTGAATTATTCAAGAATTATTACATAGTGAAGGATATACTAGACAACTTCCAAATTGTTGCAACGAGAGTTAGAGAAAGAAGCCTATACAAACTTGATGTTACCAACAAAGAACATCACGCACTGACTTATGCAACTATGTCAACATAGATTCTTTGGCATCAAAGGTATGGCCACATCAATCATTCTTATTTATTGTTATTACAGAAAAATAATATGGTTGAAGGACTTCCCATGTTAAAGAATGAGAAGGTTGCTTGTGATGGATGTGCATTAAGAAATATGCACAAAGATTAATCCCACTCTAATCTTGATAGGAAAAAGAGAGATGTGTTGGATCTTGTGCATATTGATGTTTTTCGGCCTATATAGACTAGGTCTTTAGGAGGTTCATTTTACTTTCTGTTATTTATTGATGATTTCACGAGATACATATGGGTTTACTTCCTTAGATGAAAAAGTGATGTTTTTGAGTACTTTAAGGAATTCAAAACCATGGTGGAAAAGAAGACAAGAAAATCCATCAAAATCCTCTCTTCAGATCAAGGGGGAGAGTATAAATTAGGGGACTTCAACAAATATGACAAAGATCATGGAATAGTATAGCAATTTAGAATACCTCACACGACATAGTAGAACGAAGTCGCGGAAAGGAAAAAAAGAACTCTGGTAGAGTGTGCACGTAGTATGATGAAAGGTAAGAATCCGTCGAATGCATTTTGGGATGAAGCCATAAAAACTGTAGCTTATTTAAAGAATAGAAGTCCAGCAAGGTGTCTTGACAATGTTACTCCTTTCGAAGCCCTGTATGGTTCCAAACTTGCAGTTTATAATTTGAAAGTATTTGGGTGTAAGGTTTTTTCACATATTTCAAAGGAGAATAGGAATAAATTGGATGTTAAATCTATTAAATGTATTTTCATTGGGTAGTGTTCTGAATTCAAGGCATACAATTTGTTTAACCCTGCTACTCACAAAGTATTTGCAAGTAGAGATGTACTTTTCTATGAGTAGGAAGTAATAAATCATGACGACAACAGTCATGAGGAATGACACAGATTTCTTGATGAAAGAGTTAAATAAGAGCAATAGAAACAACAACAACCACCGCATCAACAACCACAACCGGAACGACAACAACATCAACAACAAGAAGGACTCAGTGATATGGACAATTCAAGCAATCATAGTTCACCTAGAGGCAAAGACAAATCTTCACAAAATGGGGACGAAGATAATCAGTTGAGAAGATATTCATGACAAGTTCGAATTCCTGAGAGGTATAGAGACTATGCCCTAATGAGTAGCATTTCAAATTTCATAGAACCCATGAGTTTTGATGAAGCAAATGAACATGACGAATGGTGAAATGCAATGGAGGAAGAATATGAACCCATAATGAAAACAAAACTTGGGAATTGACTGAATTGCTTAAACATCAGAATCCCATTAGATGCAAATGGATATACAAACCCAAGTTTAAATCAGATGGTAGTATAGATAAATACAAGGCTAGATTAGTGGAAAAGAGGTATTCACAAACAAAAGGTATTGATTATGATGAAACATTTGCACCAGTAGCTAAATTGAATACTATCAGAATGTCAATTTCTTTAGGTACAAAGTACCATTGGAAGCTACATTAGTTAGATGTTAAATCTGCATTTTTGAATGGTGAGTTAAAGGAAGATGTTTACCTTACTCAACTTGAAGGGTTTGTGGGGAAAGGGAAAGAACACTTAGTGTGTAATTTAAAGGAAGAATTGTATGGACTAAAACAGACACCTAGGTCATGGTATGAGAAGATAGCCTCATTCTTTCTTCAACAGGGTTTTATGAGGAGCAAGAGTGATCCAACTATGTACACCAAATTTGATGAGTAGGGATATATAGTATTGATTTCCTTATATGTTGATGATTTGATAATTATAGGAAATGTGGAGAAATTAATTGATGAAATCAAGAAGCAGTTGTCAAAAGTTTTTGAAATGAAAGATCTTGGTGAGTTACATTACTGGCTAGGTCTTGAAGTTTGGAGAAATGTAGGCCAAAATTTTGTTTGTTAGAGTAAGTATATCAGAGAAGTACTTAAGAGATTTAAAATGGATGAGGGTAAGTCTTTGATTGTTCCTATGCAGCAGAATGTGAAACTTTCTTGTGATGATGGTTCGAAGGAGGTGAATGGAATTGTGTATATACAAATGGTGGGTAGCTTGAATTATCTCATCACAACTAGACCTGATATTGCATATTCTGTGAGTGTGTTAAGTCAGTTTATGGCGAAACCTCATGAAAGTCATTGGAATGCAGCAAAGGCAATACTCATGTATCTAAAATGAACACTTGATTATGGTATTAAATATATTGATGCATGTGATGTTGAGTTGACAGGTTACTCAGATTCTTATTGGGCTGGCAATCTGGATGATCGAAGATCAACCAATGGATATGAATTTGGCATTGGATTCGGGGTTGTTTCATGGAGCAGTAAAAAACAACCTATTGTATCTTTGTCTTCTACTGAAGCAGAATATAAAGTCTTGTGTGCAACTACTTGTGAATTTTTTTGGTTGAGAAGACCTCTTCAAGATGTTGAAAAAGAATGAAAGGAACCTACGACGATCAAATTTGATAATCAAAGTTCAATCAATATTGCGAAGAATCCAATTTTTCATGCAAGGACAAAGCATGTTGAAGCTTAGTTTCATTTTGTTAGAGAAAAGTTGCAGTCAAATGAAATAGCTCTTATGTATTGTAATACTAGTGAAAATGTTGTTGATATTTTCACTAACCCTCTTGGAAAGATTAAGTTTGAGCTATATAGGGAAGATTAAGGATAATAACAGTACTAGAATTGTGTTTATTTTCCAGAAAACTACACCGGATCAATAAGAAGCATTTATAAAAGGACCCTACTATATGTTCCTAAATCAAGCAATGCAAACCCAGCCATGATATATCTCCATTCTACATTAATATGGAAAGTAAAAAGAAGAGCATAGTTGGTGATCGCTAGCAGCCAATGTAATTCTTTGAGCATCTCAGACAAAGTATTAGCTATGGTGGGGAATCTTGATTTCTATATTGTAACATATCTGAATATTTTCCTAGCAATGTGTGAACCAAAGTTATAGCCTCATACATATTTGGATATTCTACTGTAGATCATGGTAATAACAATGGATTTGCAACAATTAAGGCCAACTTTCTTCCACATGGAATAGATTTCATCGGCCGAAAACCCACTGGTTGATTTACGAATGGAAAATTAGTAACAGATATCATTTGTACTTGCTACTGTGCCCTTCTATAGAAACAAGATATATATGCCTAGATTTGCATAGCTCGATTTAGAAACTGATAGTAGGGGTCTTTTATAAGTGCTCTTATTGATCTGGTACAGATTTTTGGGAAAAATAAAAATTTGTACTTCTGCTCCACCTGATGGAAAATCATGTTGTTGCAGATCGCAATGGGTTACTTGCAAGCTGCTTGTGTGACTTAATCAATCAACGTTGTCCTGGCTGGTCCAATTTACAACCCATATGGATGTGTCCACGAATAATTCAATTTCCCTTTCATGTGTTAAACTGCCCTCTATATTGACAATGCTGATAGTTGTAGTTCATGGTTAATGAGGATAATCATTATTCATTCATTGTTATTTTATTTGTTCTTGCAGGTTGATTTATCATTGTTAGTGAGCATAATCATTATTTATTCATGGTTATTTCTTGCAAGTTGACTTATCATTTCTGTAAGAAAGTTATTGATAAAAATTTTACATCTATCAAATGTTGTTAAGTCTGGGATTGTTAACCTATATTTTTAGGTTAAAGAAAAATTAAGTCTTAATTAGTTAAAAACAATTTTAAGTTTTATTCTACTATTGAATTAACTGATGGTTTTAATTTAAATAATATACGAAACAATTAATATTCCTTATTATGATGGAAAAGTTATAGTCATGTTGATTAAAAAAATCAATACAAATATTCCAAAATCATCATAATTTCACAATTTAACTAAATTAAAAAATAAAAAAAGTGAATAATATAACACTTTTTTGAAATTGAAATATAATTTGAATAATATGCCAACCTGATTATATATTGTATATAACATTTATCTTAAAATTACACACATACAACTGAATACTATTCTATCCACTAAACATCAGTAATTTATAATAAAAATATAAAAAATACACTATCGCTCATTTAAAAAAAGATACTAGACAATAAACGGTAAAATTTTCCAAACGATTAACGTGTTGTTGAGCTTCATACGGGTCTCTTTCATTAACGAACCATGGTTTTATCCTCTACAAAGATTTCATAAATGATGAGCTGAAGTTTGAACTATGATCTTAACTTTAAACGTGACATTCAACTAAATAGACTTCTACTTCATCGACAGTAAGTTAAGTATGAAACTGACAAAGGGGAACAATTTTGTTCAACTTGTTCTTTTTTGGACACACGCAATAACATGACGTGGAGTGCTCCATGCACGCATGTTATATGTTTTCTGTGACTCACACAATACGTTGCACTAGAAAATACAACAAGGACGCGTAGTCCCTTTCAGAATCTAACCCAATTTAAAAATAAATGGTTTGAAAATTTGCAAACAATAGTTATATGTTGAAATAAAGCTTCCGAAAAATATGTAAATTTAATGCAAAGAGAAAATGTTGGAAGAGAAACAAGGGTAGTTGCCAAGCAATAAGTCCCTGCCAAATGTGAAAACATAGCTATGTGTTATCATAGCTAGATGTTTATGATTGTAGCATTTAATCTATGTTCATAGAGGTAGAGATGCATTTGTCATTTTTCCTAGCTGTCGACCACATTCTTCCTTTCGATTATCTTCCATATGCGAATGAGTTACCTTCAGTCTTCAAGTCTTCAAACTCTAGTTGTGTAAGCTTGTAAAAACCTTGTCAGGGTTGAAATTTGTTCCACCACCTTGACAGTAATCAAGCTTAAATATTTCCACCAATTGGAGACAATTTCAAGGTTTTCTACTTCTATGAGACTAACTGCATTGTGTCTTAGAAACTGTGAAAAGTGATCTAAGGTGATGAATTTAAACTTTTGACATAAGTGGGTGTATGAGGTTATTCTGTATAGAAGGCCTCCATCTATTGAAGTAGTTGTAGGTGCTAAATATTTATGTCATCGATGAAACCCTTAAAAAGCAATGTATATGGTTACCGATAAGTTTTATTAAATTCCATCATTTGTCTTTTATTTCTAATACCTATAATCTATATTCTATATTTGGTTTGAATGCCTTATTGAGATATATATTTTGTAAACAGAAATTGCCTTCTCCACTAAAACTATATTCAGTTTTCACTGATTTGAGTTACGGACTGAGCGATGTACTGACGTTTTTTCACCCAATGTAAAAAGATAAATGTGGGCATGGATTAGAATTTACAATTACATCAGACATGGAGATTCCATGCTGTCTCTATGGCCTTACTATACATCTCTAGCGGAAACAAAAACTAATAGACTTGGCTGGTATAGTGTACTAGTAGATATGCGGTATATATATATATCGATTTTCAGTAGAGTAAGAATTACTAGCTTATTAGTCTTATGCAGAGTACTATTAGATTTTAAATATATGGCATGAATAATTAGAATCTCTATCTCTCTATCTAATTATTGGGATATAGGAAATGGAAGTAATCTCATTTAAAAGGATCACCTATTTAATGGGGCACATTGAAACTTATATATGTCGGTATCATATATGACTGGCAGTTGGATGAGGCCTGGACACTTGAATAGGCCTGGCCATATACGCTAGAACATTAAGACATGGTCGTTATTGGTGGTTTGGTCGAACTTCTCAATCAGAATTATTGGGAAATTCTGGAAATGGCCTACTTCAAACATGCAATCCCCATGTCTGTAAGGTAAGTAAGTAATAGCCTTCTTTTTAAACTTGCCTTTCTCTTGGAATTGATTAGTGTGCATAGAAACCACCTATTTTTATTGAACATGGAGTGATCGTGAGAACTACTAGTGAAGTCCATTGTCTCTTAATATGTTTTTCTTCATCTCATATTGTACATGGAAAGGATTTCTCTTAAACAATATTTAATGAAAATTAGCTTAGTAAAGTATGTTAATACCATAAATAAGTTACTTGGGAAAATAATAACATTTATCAAACTATAAAATATAAAGTGAAGTGTTACTTGACCATTAAATATGTGGAGATTTGTGATCAGCCTCAAACATACACCTGTTTGTATAGGTACACGCTTATAGATGGTTTGCTTGCATGCTGCAAACCAAACTCCATTGTACTCACCCAGATGTTACAATTCATGTAGGCCTCGACAGCGGTGCCAGTCACTTTGTTATTGTGTCCACTCCTATTGGTTCGTGTTTATTGAAGTAATCGTGGACACTTGCCCTTTTTCCTAGGTTAGTTCAATAAACCAGTTCTACTTGCTCAGGTTAGAGGGAGGGTAGGAAGCTTGTTTTCCTTCTCCTCTACCTCCGTGGGTGCTTCTATTGTTATTGGTGTGACTAATTCCTTTACTTCTAATGCAGGTGTTGCTTCAATGTGTCTTGTACAATTATGAGATCTTGCTATCAATATGGAAGAGATGCTTTGAGCTCTCCAATGGAAGGAATTTGATTTGGATCTGGTGCCCGTGGCCTTCCTCTCGTGTTCCATGGGATCGATTGGCGTAGCAGTTCAACAAGTGAAAAAATTCTCCCTTTCGATAAGATTGACTGACTGACTCGCTCCAACAAGAATATATATTTCCCTCCTAGGAGTATATCTCGACGACTTGCTATAAATACCACCTCAGACTATTGTTACAGGGTAGAGATAAGCTGCCATGGATAAAAAGAAAGGCTTCCCTACAAAGACCTAAAGTATATGATTTTTTTTTCGATTTGTTGCTTCCCACAAGTCTGGTTGGTATGTGTTGTTGATTCTATAATATTTTTGGACTATGGAATACCCCCTCATAACACCTTCAAACTGCCCATAAATACCCCCTCATAACACATTCACTTCAATGATTTCTTTATCGCATTTTTTGAGAATCTCACAGTATTCCAGTTGTTTTCCCTCAGAATGTCACACCCACCAATCACCATAACGTCAGGGGAAGGGGACCTGTAACGGACCAAGCATCGAACACTCGAGTGTTGGGGGCGAGTGGTTTGTCGAAATGGTGGTCTTTGTTTCTTCCCACGGGCAATGCTAGCCTCCACATCAAATCCAATATTTCCACAGGAAGTCCTGGCCTTTCCTGCCTCTCGGAAGAAATCCATGCCTCCCCTCCGAAATAGAGACAGAAAAAAATCAATCCTCTGATCCACATATGTCCACCCCATTCTTGCCCGCTAGACCACATTCCCACGCAATGTGTAATGTTCCCTCCTGCGTTGTCTCCCATAAGGAATACCTTGGAGATTTTTTCATGGGAATCGAACCAGGGATCAACTCCTCCTCCTCTGCTAATTGATTGGAAGTGGAAACTAATAATTGTGATGATTAGTCTTCCAGAACCATGCATTAAAAGTGAAGGTTATAGTGCAAAGAAGGAAGCCATTGATGAAAGACTAGAATTGACAAAAAAAAAAAAAATTCTGCATTCAACAAAGGTGTCGAAAAGCCATGGTTTTGTGAAATTTGGGTTTTCTTATGAGTAACATGAGATGTTTGATTGTGCATAACTCACCCATTTCTAATAATGAATTCAATAATCATAATAAAATTATTTATGGTTTCTTGTGTAAGCCTCTATATAGTTGTGTATATAGTCAATTTTACATTTATAATGGAATTTTCAGTTTTTAAATAAAAAAAACCTATGATCTAATAATGTCTTACTTCGTAGTCCCCGAGGTGTAGGATAGTCGGTGACGGAGTGTGTTGTTAAGCCACTCCGTGATGTTAAAGTCACCGGTTCGAAGCCTGCGGGGACAAAAAATCCAATCATGTTAAGGGTTGGTGTGGCTCAGGCCGGGTGCGATCCCTGGGTGATTTTGACGGCTTAGATGCCCGTAAGTTGCGGTTTCTCAAGCCACAGTTTAATCGCGTAGCCAATAGGTCCCGCACAAATTAACAAACAAAAAAAAAATAATGTCTTACTTCGTCGAGTGTACTAGTCATGGGAGAAAATTCCACACAAAAAAATCAATTATCTTTATATACCCAGTGTTTTTATTGGCTAGCTGTCATGATTGATTGAAGGAAATCATGTGGGGTTGTGCTCTTCATCAAATCATTTAAAAGGCATATATCAATGCATAGTCCGGGGATAATTGTCATGAGAAAGATAAAATACTATTCAAGATCGAATTATAACCAATAGTTTGGTGATATAAACAGGTGTTGTGGGAGAGGCAACACATAACCATTATTTACACAGGTTACACTCTATCTACTCTACCACTAACATGTATTCACATTCGCCCCTTGCATTATATGCAACATGAAGATGACCATAGTATAATGCATTCTCGTGTTGTAAAACACCCATATGACTCAACAATTGTGTCCAAAAGACCCTACATGAAGTTGACACATGGAATTTAAAGTAAAATAATTCTATATATAGTATAAGAAGAGAGAGTGCACAAACAAATAATTTAAATTCCCTAAAATACTCATCCAATGATTGAATCAAAACTCCTCCTCGACTTTTGAGGAGAAAAAATTCGAATAGAAGGTGCTTCAGATACGTTGTGGTTATGACTAATGTAGATGCACCTTAACTCCAAATTTATCATGCCCCGAGAGGTATTAAATTCCTCATGATGCAATTTTTTTAAGAGTACAAAACTTTAAGAACTATTTGCATCTTGAAGGATTTCATGCCTCTTGGCACATGATAGATATGGAGTTAAGATGGATCTACATTGTTCATATTCCAATGATGCATTTTCAAGGTGATGAAGGTACATCATGGGTTTTAAAAACACATTTCTCACCTTTGAGAGTGCATAGGCCCTAGGAGGTAGGGTGTAGCGCCTTAAGGCATCTAAATCATTCATCTATTTCCAATATGTTTCTTTTGTTCATCCTCAAAGTATTTTGTAGTAATTTTTGTGAGAGGAAGGGACTTAGACCTGAATAATATTCGAGCTGTGGAAATTTTCAAGAAAAAAGATCCAAATATTAAACAAAACAAATATTCCTTAAATTTCATGCTTTTCTTATAAAATCATAACTTTTCCAATTGTAAATAAAGAGACTACTTGATACGATGGGAAGAACATTACACTCAACATTATCCTACACAGGTTGCATTAAAATTGTATTTGGGCTTGCATTCTTATTGTTTCTTGTATCTTAGGGTTCAATATTTACACAAAAAAATAAATTGAATTCTTCAAAGGATAGATTTTCATGAAATGGACATGCCATAGACCCACGGTTTCTGGATCAGATGGTATCAAAGCATGTTTTGAATACTTGGAGAACACCTACATGACAAACACCTACAAAGGGTACCAAAATAGTGGAGATGCATTGTTGCTAGGCATGCAAAGAAGCAGAAGACTGCCAATGGTGGGGAGTCCCCATGAGAAACATGATAGGGAATACATGTAGGTCAAATTTTCTTGGATAGAGTACAGAAGTGCTCCACTAATAAAGATGGTAACTCGATTTTTCCTAATGAAGGGTAAGGATGTTAGAACCATGATTGATTCAAGATTGGTAAACTCAAGTTTCTTTACCCTTCCTTAAGAGAGTTTTGGTGACTTTGAGAAGAACACTAGAGGCATTGATTCCAATCTTGGGAAGATATGATGGACAAGGGCTAAGAAAGAAATGGAAGGGGATTGTGATTCTTGTTATTCTCAAATTCTAGGGATAATTAAGGAGATGATGTCTCGAAGCCCTTAGGTTGGAGACATGGAGTACCAAGAGACAACCTGACCAACAATGTCCACTTGCACAAATAGAGACCCACCACGCCACCATAGATCCATGTTCATCACAATGGTATCCACCATATCAGTTGGCTTCCATAAGACATTGGGTCTTGCTCCATGAGGTACAAGTAATGTATTATTGTGAGTGACATTTCAATATTTTGGCATTTGAGTTTGTTGCATCTATTACTGCTTTTGATTATGTAATTTTTTCTTGGACATTATGCTCTTTCCCGTATTTTACTTTGGTGGTTGATATTGCGCCCTACAAAGTCGGTCGCCTATAGGGATGGGTTTACTATACGGAGGTCATCTTAATGAGTCATCATGCCATTCCCAACCATACATGTCACTTTCCATGCTTCATCCCCTCATATCCTTACCTTTTGATATTTCCAGGTGTACCGACCCAAGAAGGAGTTGTCCTTCATTTCATGGGAAGAAGGGGTTGAAGTCCTAGAGGCTTGTAGTTGGAAAAAGATAAAATCTAATCATTAAACTTCCTTATGGTTTCTCAGGGGTCCCAAGGACAATAAAATATCTCTCGTAAGGTGAAAGATAACTAATAAAAAATTCCAACCAAGGTTGAGCATGTGTGAGAATTGTTTTTAATGCTTAGGTAGAAGCCCCACATATGTTTTCAATTTGGGGAAGCATGATGTGACCATGGTAGAGTCAAGGTGGGAATATTTTTTCATGCTTAGGTAGAATCCCCACCTTGGATTCAATGTGGAAACATATTAAAATAATAAAATGCATCAAATGGGCTTAGAAAAAGGTTGCATTGAAAACGAAGGTGCAACCCACCCTCTACAAAGGTAACCATAAATGAGACACTACAACCCCTTCAATGTCATGAACCCCATGCCAAAAGTTCCCCCACCCATCAATGACGCCTCATCCAGATGACTTAGAAAGAGTTCCCCTCGGGAAACACCCATAAACATGAGACATGATTCACCAAATAGGTTCTTTTGTCAACCTTCCCATACCTAAACTTGGCAAATTGCATAGGGTCTTTGAGCACTTATTTATTTTGATGAGGTGGTTTGGATTTAATTGCTTATATGGATATTTTATTGATTATATTTACTCATCATGATGCATTTGACCTTATATCCTTGGAGGGTGTATCTGTTTTGTCTTTCCAGGACCTAGATAGTGGACAGTTTTGGAAGAACAAGCCTAGCTTGGGCTTCCCTGGGGCTTGAATCCCATAGGTTGGATGTCAATGTCCCACACTCTAGATTATTATGACACACATTTTGAGGCCTACAGGACACCTTGGATGATCTTACCCAACCCATACATTCAAAATGAATTGCTTGAAACGACCAAAAAATTCACCTTTTAAGGGCTTGACATCACCCTAGGGCTAGTGTTTGGTGGTGATGATGGAAACTTGGAACCTTTTGAAGGAAGAGGCCCATGGATCCTAGAAGAATAGATTTTTTGGACAATTGGCCTTTGGAGGCATAGTTCTCCCTTATCCAACTCAATGACTTGACCAAAAGTGCCAAACGATTCCCAAAACATGGGTGACATCTTGTTTTTAGGGTTTCTTTTATGTGCAATGTATGCATTAAATAATATTATTTTTTTATAGGGGAAAGATAAGGGTTTTTGAACCCTTATATTTTTTTTTACCCTAATTATTGTGGACAAACTATGTTTAGAGGATTTGCATAAATATAGATTATCTCTATTTCATTTTTCATCATATCTCTCTCATTGTGAGAAGACTCCAAGCTGAAATTTGTGCCCTCCTTGGGAAATCTCTCTCTCTCATTCTCTTGTTATTATTTCTCTTTGATATTGGTGGATTAAGTACTACGCTACCTCTCTTGGAGCTATTCTCTTGCATTTGTGGTGGATTAATATTGGTAAAAGGAGGTTTAACATGTTGTTGCTTGGACTAGGTAAGGAATCTATCTTATTGTTGATTCATTGCTTGGTTACAAGTGTTATTTGATAAAATTATTGGGGATTATAAGGGAATACAATCCCACCATATCCATCATTTTTGTATTGGAATAATTTGTTGCATAAGGTTTTACTGGGATAAGTAAAAGGGTATACACCCTCCTATTATTTCCTACTAATCATTGCTTACCTTCGGGAGTAAAAGGGCTTACAACCCCAAGGAGATATCATTTATAGATATTTTTTTATTTGAATCCATAACCCAAGAGCTAAGGTAACTAATATAATTTCATTGGATAAATAAAATCTTGCATTGGTTCACATAACAACTCGGGATTTTGAGATTCTCTAAATTAGAAATTGTTCTAGCTCCTTGAGGCCTCCTAAATCTCTCAAGGTGTATTGTTTCTATAAGAATTCATTGTTGTTGTTATATAAAAATATATGCATATAATAGGGATGCATAAAACCCTAAAAACTTTCTTTAATAATTCACAATTGAACCGTCGGAAGTTGCTAATATTTTTCACCTACAATCTACTAGTCTTATCACAACTTTTGGGTGGATTACTTGCAATTTTTGGTGGCTAATTATTTGACTGTAAAAACTTGTTTGATACATCCATAAGGCTAAGTAATATTTCTGCAATACTTGTTTCTTACAACCTTGTTCCATTGCTTAAGTCTTGTGCTTCTATACTAGATTTATACTAATGTTTAGCTTGCCTATATCTTGCATGATTTGGTATAATTTTAGCATTTATTTAGCAACAATAATAATCATTTGTTTTCTGATATATATTTTTGTTCACTACTGCAACTAGGGACACAAATATTAACTTTATTGTTCACCTAACATATAGCTCCTACGGTTGGATTTCCTTGTGTCTCAGGCAGGTACAAACACTCTTTGTGGGTACCGAAATACTTGGAAACCTTAAAACACTTCTGAGACATGCCATAAAAACCATATTCCACTTATAAAGTTGACCTATAGGGGTATTCATCTCATCATCTTACTTTCCATCTCATTTCCCCCAGGGTCACTTGGGATTCCCCCCCTTCAAGTGATCCCTTCACCTCCAAAGTGATGGGAATACCTATATGAGGTGATAGTTGGTAGGTGTTCACTTAGTTGTCTCCATATTGTGGTTTGGGTCAGGATTTTCCCAACCTACAACTTGTGCAATAACATTTTGGCATTCTTTCTGGGGAGAATTTTGAATCCTCTTCCAAACCCTAACAAAAATTTGGCAAGGTATCCCAAAGGAGAATCCATTTGAAGGAATTTCCCCTTCCTCCTTTGATGAGCTATTATTAAATATAATATAGCAACTTAACATTCCCAAAATCCATCTTTTGTTAATACATTTCCTCCAGGGAGGTTCAAACCTTATAAGGTTTGTCGAAGAAAGCCTCCTCTCAAGTCTCCCATTGCCAAAACCATTTTCCACGGTACCCTTCCCCTTGCTCCAATGTCTCACCCTTGGGAAAATGACCTTTCCAAACCCCATAACATTTCCATCGTCCCTAGATACCCCAACACAATGGCAAAATAATATCACAAATGATTGCAAAAGTTTCCCGGAAATAATGTGACCAATGTCGATGATCATCTCTATGCCCTAGGTTGAGACATGAAAATGTGGAAGTAGAACATGAGGATGTATAAAAGAAGCTACTAGCCTCAAATTTGATTGAAGATGCTTAGAGATGGTTTAGAGGGATACGTAACAATCACATACAATCTTATGAGGATTCTTTCAAGTTATTCAAGAATATATGGACAATGAAGAAAGACAATGGTATACTTGTAGCAAAATTCAATCAGATAATGGAAAATGAGAATGAGACAGTGAGTGAGTTGGACAACATGTTTAACAAATTGTACAGTAAAATCCTCACAAATTTTTTCCTATGGATACAACTATTCATCTCCCCTATATGAATTCATTTGATGGGAAATTTTGTTTCATTCTGAAGGACAAGAATCCAACCACCTTGGCACAAGACAAAGAATACAATGCATAAATAAAAGAAAATATCATTGACTCAAAGGTTGATCCTTTTCAGTATCCTTGTGTCAAGGAAGAATCAAAGAACGAGGGTTCCAAAAGCAGTTCTCCTAATCCAATTGCTCTCTTGACTTAGAATATAGATTAGATGAGTAATCATTTTTTTCAAGCACATAATCAAATCATGGTTTGGTTAATCACTGTGGAAAGAAATCAATATGCCCCCAGACCTTAGTTTTATAGGAAACAAAGAGATGCCACAAGTTGGAAAGCAAGGCCTAAAAAAGAGGGAAAGGCCCGTAACACTCTGAACCCAGTTGGAATGGTCAGCATCGAGCAAACACCATGGTGTTCTCCATGTCAAGAACCTCACCGAGAGGATGAGTTTCCTCGACAATTTGAATATTCTTCCAATAGTATGAAATTCATGGAGATGATCTGTAACTTCCAAGATGAATAGGTCACACAGGAACATGTTGACGAGGCCATAAGATAGGGGGAAATAAAGGGTAACTCATGGTATTAAATAATTTGACAGACGGTCAAAGAAATGAGTTAAGGAAGAGAGAATATTTGGCATATAGTAGAAGAACTAAAGCTTCATCCCCTCAGTCACAACCTACCACTCGTCCTCCATCTATAGAAAAGGTGGCCCACCACTTTCACCTCCATTACATGAGTTTCTTCCAAAGCGGAATGCAATGGAATATGAGATTTATTTGAACTTAGACGTTGCAATGATGTTTACAAAGTTGAATATGATGGTTCATATAACATAAATGTGAAAAATTCCTTTTTTGAGGAGGGAAATATTGAATTTATTACAAGTACCAACCGAGGAGGACCCTCCAATCATATTAAACAACGTGTATCTTGATCAGAAAAGAGAGAACAACCCTCCTTTTTGTCTTTCCTTTTCCATGAATGGCCTCCTGCTAAACAATTGTGTGATGGAGTCTGGGGCCTCAAGAAATGTCATGTCATTGAAGGTAATGTAAAAACATGGATTGAAGATGACCCGACCATATGAAAATGTATTTGGCATTGATTCTAAGAGGGTCAAGGTTTATGTACTGTGTGATAATGTTGAAGTATTCTTGTTTGATTTTCCACATATCGACCTACATATGAACATAGTAGTGATTGATGTACCAAGTCCTTGGGGGATTCTCTTATTAGGGATTTGGTCTGTTGCTCTTGGAGATTTCCTTAGAATGGATCTCACCCATGCACACATTCCCATGGTAGATGGAACCTTTGAGGTATTATATAGTCGAGAGAAATATGACAAGCATGTGATGGATCCCAACAATCCTGACTATACAAGTGAGGATGAGTTTGATGAGGTTCTAGATACCATTGAGTATGATCCATGGGAATTACCTTTCATGTGGGAGGAATACATAGATATGCTAATCCCAATGACATATTGATACAACGAAATTTTTTCAAATTTCCAAGGGAAAGAGCCAAAGTCCATATCGATATTGAAGAAAGAACAAAATCAGGACAAGGAACATGAAGATGCCATAAAAAATGTAGTCAAAAGAGGAGCTCCTTCCTATCCTTACATTGCGAATATCCCTTACATCAACTATAGTGAATGAATTGTTGCATTCATGTGTGACAAGAATAAGGGGAAGCCTAAATATGAATAGAAGGTTGAAAACTATTGCATTGGCCCTTACATCATCAAGAAGAAGTCTGAGAAACAAAAGTACTATTTGACAGCTTTGGACGGGAGAAATATGCGATTTCCAATGGATGGGTCTCTTCTATGTCCTAAAGTTTAGATCATTTGACTTATTCAGGGACCAAGCCCCATGTAAATAGGTAGGACATCTTCATTTCCTTTCATTTTCATATTGATTTCTCATAGTAGATTAGCTACATTTTCATATTTCAGTTTGCTCTACATTCATATTGATTTCATGTTTAGGTTGGAAATTTAAGAAAAAAAATGATAATTTTTTATGTATATGGACGAAGGGTGATAGAACCACCCTATATTTTAAAGTTTCATGTTTCAGTTTAGAAACAAGTCCACTAGGATATGTTGTGGTTCTCATGCACTCTATGGTGAGAAGATGTCCCCAACTAGGAGCCAGATGTTATCCCCAACTCCTAGGAATAAATAAGAAGATGATGTCTCAAGGCCCTTAGGTTGCATACATGCAATACCAATAGATGTCCTAACAAACAATATCCACTTGCACAGACAAAGAGACACCTCACCACCACAACTCCAGGTTCATCATGATGGTATCCAATACATCAGTTGAATTCCAGAAGACTTTGGTTCTTTCTCCATGAGGTACAATTCAAATATTATGGTGAGTTTCATTTTAAAATTTGAGACATTTGAGTTTGTTGCATCTATTATTTATTTTGATTATGTAACGTTTTCTTGGACATTATGCTCTTTCCCTTGATTTACTTTCGTGGTTGACATTGCACCCTAGCAAGTGGGTCACCTTTAGGGATGGGTTTTCTCTTGGGAGGTCCTCTTAACGAGTCACCATGCCTTTCCCAACCATGCTTGCAAATTTCCATGATTTATCCCCTCATCTCCTTAAATTTTGGTATTTTTGGGTGTACTAACCCAAGAAGGGGTTGTCCCTCATTTCATGGGAAGAAGGGGTTGAAGGACCAGAGGCTTGTTGTTGGAAAAGATAAAATCCAATAATTAAACTTATATATGCTCACCTAGGAATCCGAAGTAAACTAAACATGTCTCATAAGAAACTGATGGGACCCGTGAAAAATTACTAATACAAAATACCAACCATCGTGGAGCATGTTTGGGCACTATTTTTAATGCTTAGGTAGAATCCCCACAGATGTTTTCAACTTAGGGAAGCATGATGTGACCAAGGTAGAGTCAAGGTGGGCACAATTTTTCATGCTTAGGTAGAAGACCCACCTTGGATTCAACCTGGAAACATCCTAAAAGAATAAAAGGCAATAAATGGGCTTGGAAAAATTTTGCATCAAAAACAAAGGTGCAAGACACCCTCTACAAAGGAACCCATAAATGAGACACTACAACCCCTTGTATGACATAAACCCATGCCCAAAATTATTCCTTCCATCCATGACACCTCATCCACATGACTTAGAAAGAGTCCCCCTCATTAAACATCCCTAAACTTGATGTACGATTCACCCAATAGGTCATTTTTTCAACCCTCCCAGACCTAAACTTGGCAAGTTGCATAGGGTCTTTGAGCACTTGTTTATTTTGATGAGATGTTTTGTATGTTCTCTCTTACATGGCTCTTTTATTAATTTTAATTAATCATCATGATTCATTTGAATTGATATCCTTGGAGGGTGTATCCATCTTTCTTTGTACGACCTAGTTGGTACATAGTTTTGGAAGAACAAGCCTAGCTTGGGCTTCCTTGGGGATTGAATACCACATGTTGGATGCCAAGAGCCCACACTACAAATGATGATTAAATCCCTTTGGATTTATAGAGTACACCTTGGAGGATCTTAGCCAACCCCTACATTCCAAACAAATTGCTTGAAAGGGCCAAAAAGTCATCTTTTGAGGGCTTGATGTCACCCTACGGTTAGGGTTTGGTGGTGATGATGGAAAATTGGCACGTTTTGAAGGAACAGACCAATGGATCATGGAAGAAAGGATTTTTTTTAATACCATTGGATTTTTTAGGCCTAGCGTTCCCTTCTACAACTCAACTACTTGACCAAAAGTGAAAAACCGTCCCCAAAAGAGGGGTGACATCATGTTTTTAGGGTTTCTTTTATATGCAAAGTATGAATTAAATAATATTATTTTTTAAAATGGAAAGATAAAATATGGTTACCCCTTATCCTGTGTTTTACCCTAAGTATTTTGGACAAACTATGTTTATATGATTAGTACAAATATAGATAATCTCTATTTCACTATTCATCATATCTCTCCCATTGTGAGAAGACTCCTAGCTAGAATTTGTTCCCTCTTTGAGAAATATATTTCTCATGTGCTCTTGTTATCATTTCTCTTTTCTATTGGTGGATGAAGTTCTGTTATACCTCTCTTGGAGCTATTCTCTTAAATTTTTTGTGGATTAATCTTGGTAAAAGGAGGTTTATCTTATTGTTGCTTGGACTAGGTAAGGAATCTATCTTATTGTTGCTTCATTGCCTAGTTATAAGTGTGACTTTATTGAATTATTGGGATGTATAAGGGAATACATCCCCACAATATCCATCATTTTTGTATTCAAAATATTTGTTGCATAAGGTTTTACTAGGAGAAGTAAAAGGGTTTACACCCTCCTAGTATTTCTTAGTTAGCCTTTCTTGACTTGGGAATTAAAATAGATTACAACTCCAAGGAGAGGAAATTTCTAGCTAATTATTTATTTTAATTCATTACCCAGTAGCTAAAGAAACTAATCTAATTTCATTGAAGAAATAAAATATTGCATTGGTTAACGTGAAAACTTGGAATTTTTAGATTGTCTAAATTGCAAGTTGTTCTAGCTGCTTGAGGCCTCTTAAATCCCTCAAGGTGTCTTGTTTCTATAATATATTATGGATTCTGTTATAAAAACAAAGCTACAACAAATAGGGATACAAAAAACCCTAAAATGTTTCTTGAATAACTCACAATTCAACTGTCAAAAGTTGCTAATATTTTTCCCCTACAATCTACTAATTTTGGTGCACTTTTTGGGTGGATTACTTGCAACTTTTGGTGGTTGGGTTTTATGCTATACAAATTGTTTTCTACATCCATAAGTCTGAATATTGTTTTTGTAGTAATTTTCTCTTACAATCTTGTTCCATTTCTAAAGTCTTATGCTTCTATACTAGAGTTATACTAGTGTTTAGATAGCCTATCTCTTGCATCATTTGGTATACATTTAGCATTTATTTATAATCTATAATAATAATTTGTTTGATGGTATATATTTTTTTTGACTGGTGAAATTAGGGGAAGAAATATTACTTGCTTTTCCACCTAACATATAGCTCATACAGTTGGATTTTCTTATGTCTCGAGAAGGTACAAACACTCTCTGTAGGTAACCAAAGACTTGGAAACCTTAAAATACTTCTGACACATGCCATCAAAGCCATATTCCATAAGGTAATTAATATCTTCATCTCACTTTCCATCTCATTTCCCCCTAGGGTCACCCAAAATTCCCCCCATTGAGGTGATCACTTCACCTCTAAAGTGAGGAGAATATATATATGAGGTGGCAGTGGGTAGATGTTCTCTTAGTTGTCGCCATATTTTGGTTTGGGTAGGGATTTTCCTAACCTACAACTTGTGCGATAAAAAATCCCATTGTAGCTAATTGGATCCTGAAGAATGAAGGACTAGGATTCAGTGAACAAGAATCCAACACAAGTGCAACTCAAACCTCCTCCGTCAACACAAAAGGAACAAGAAGAGAATATATTTCCATGGAGGAAAAGGTAAATTGAAAAGGAGTATGCACCAAGGCACTAAAATTTTCTTGTAGAAGCTTTGAAGAGGAAACTAGAGGGATAATTTCCCCATCTAGACTTGCTCCAATTCTTAGGGTACCCAACATCATTATAGACTAAAAAGGTATGGATTTGTTTGATTATGTTGAAATAAAATTGGTGACAAGGATAGCGATTGTTGGTAGTCTAGAAGGCCAAATTATCCATGTAATAGCTATTCCCAATACTGCAGATTGACTAGATATTGAGAGGAAAAATATTGGAACCTTCACCTGAAACTCTATCCCAAAAATTGAACAAACAAGAAGAAATATTGAAGATTCAAGGTAAAGGGGAAAGAGGATTTGTTTTCACTTGCATTCCAAGGAGAGATATTTTTCTAATGACCTATTGTAGCAGTTAATTCCATCGAAATCCATGAAAAGGATAGCAGGGTTATGCCAAAGGCATACCCTACTCAGTTCTTATCTTCCATCCTACAATAGAGGCATCTTTTATTTGAGATATGTTGAAATTTTCTTGACGATAACAGAATAAGGAGATTGGATTTGAATCTTTTGGGGATGAAAATTGACCAAATGGGGAGGTGTGATTTGAATTGGATCCTCACCCAAAATACTTTGTAAATTTGAAGTCATTTTTTTTTCAATTTTCATTGGTCTTTTAGGAAAAAATTCAAGTGGAAAAAAACCATTGTGATGGTTGAATTCCAAACAGAATCATTCAAAATGAACTTTGTAGTTAAAATAAGACAATGGGAGATGAGAGGAGAATTGGTGGAAAAAAATGAAGTAGTAGAAACAAGAACTTGAAAGGATGACTGCTCGAAGTTGATGGATGGTCGACTTGAGAAGCCTGTTGACAATGAGATAAGGTGTCCTGAAGCCATGGTCATTTGAAATTTGGTTGTTCTTTTGAGTAATGATGCATTATATGTTTGATCATGCATAACTCTCCCCCCTTTTGTAATGAATTCTATGAGCATAATAAAAATGCTTTTTGTATCACATGTATAATTCTCTATATAGTTATACATATAATCCATTTTAAATTTATGTTGGAAATTTATTTTGTGAAAAAAAAGCCTATTATATAATAACGGTTTGAGTTCATCACCTGTACCAGTCATGGGAGAAAATTTCACACACAACAATCGATTTGCTTTATAAGCGCAGTGCTTCCCTTAGTTGGTTGTAATGAATGATTGATGAGAAACATATGGGGTTGTTCTCTTCATAAAATCATTCAAAATATAGATATCTATGGGCACTCCTTGGGAGAATTACTCAGAGAAAGAGAAAATAATGTTCAAGATCGAATTTTGTTCAATATTTTGGTGATATAAAAATACATTGTGGAAAGGCAAGGCATGACCACTCTTTCTACATGTTACACTCTATATACACATCCACCAACATATATTTACATTCACCCCTTACATTATGTGCAATATGGAAAAATTACAATGCGTTCGTAGCTTGTAAAATGCCCATACTCAACCCATACAATTTTTGGAAATTGTGTCTAAAAGACCCTACACAACTTTGTTTCACCTAGGGATCGATGGATAATATACTATGTGCATTTTCATACTCCAATGATGTATTTTTAGGTGATGAAGGTCCTTTCATTTTAACAAAACATTTCTTTCCTTTGACGGTATGTAGAACCCCTTGGTGGAATGGCATAGAATTTTAAGGCATCTAAAGAATTCATCTATTGTCAATAATTTTATTTTGTTCATTAATCAAAGTATTTTTCAGTGATTTATATGAGACGAAGGGAATTATCTCTAAATACTCTTCAAGCTATGAATATTTGCAAGAAAAGGAGCCAAATATCAAACAAAACAATCATTCCTTCAAATTCATGCTCTAGTAATAAAACCGTAACTTTTCCAATTGTACATCAAGCAATTTCTTGATATTATGGGTAGAGAATTACACTCAACATTATCCTACACACATTTCACTTCAAATTGTATTTGGGGTTGCATTCATATTGTTGCTCATAGCATGGGGTTGAGCCTTTACATAGAAAACTAAATTGAATTCCACAAAGGATCCATATTGATGAAACGGATAAGCCATATTGCATCCATTTATGGATCAAATTCTTCCAAATAAATTTAATAGTTCAGATTAGTAGTTATATGTGAGATTAGAAAAAATACAAAATATCTCCCATGGAGAATTTTGTTTGTTTGTGTATCTTAAACCAATAATGTGATAGGAAACAAAATAATATGGTATTAATTTATAAACTAATCCATAATTCATTATATTACCATTTGATCTTGTTTAAACAAATTTGTAAATAGCCACATCTCCATTACGTATTAGATACCACATATGTGACTATTATAACATCGAGTCATGATAGAAAACTAGAAATATAAGAAATAAAAAGTATAGCAATAACATGTGGACCACTCTAATAGACAAAGATATCATAATGGTGAGAAATCCGAAAATGTAACATCCCACTCTTGCACGCACATGATATAACTTATTATTCGAGGACACTTGCGTGCAATTGATCCCATTCAATATTTGATTGTCTATTTCACTTATGGATTTGGATGATGATGTTTTTGATATGATGTTATATTATTTGATATCTATGTATAGACATGTGTTATTGATGGGTTTCTCCTAACTGTGTAAGACACTTGAAAGATTGAGGATGTCGATGGCATCAATGGACCTCCTTGGACTCCGGATCGAGTTAGGGAGTTGACTGTAAATGGTTGGGTATTTCTATTTTGGTATTATGACATATGAGAAGGTACATTATGATGTTGTTATGGATCATTGATAGATTTTTGGGTGGATGCAGGTTGATGATTGCTTTCTAATCAGAATCACATAAGGGGTAAAGGGGACATGCACAAAAACCAGAGATATTGAGGGGAGGTGTGGCAGTAACCCTGCCACAACATACTAGCACTCCCACTGTGGCTCGAATTTCAGGTTAATGATTACCTATTTTGAGAGATCCACGATGTCATGAGGGAAGACTGAGACAGTCACTCATGAAGATTCTAATGGGAATGCAATAAGGCAAAGTTTTTATTCCTTCGAGGCCCTTAGTATCCAACAAGATCTCCTGATGGAGTATTGACTCAAAGAGTTGGACGTCTACCAAAATTAGTCAAAGGTGAGTGGCACCCTTGGAGAACATAGTGCATCTTGAAGGGCACGCCACACAAATAAAACATGAAAAAAGGCCAGTGAAACCCTTGGAACATGCAGTGCTTCTTGAAAGTCACGTCGCACAAATAAAATATGAATAAAGGCAAGTGGCACCCTTGGATCACGTAGTACGTATTGAAGGGCACATCATGGTTTTTAACACAGGTGGGTCAATAAACCTAGGTGCCTAGAAAACAATATTTTATTTGACGTGGTTAGCCTTAAAATAAATGTTGTATGAGTAAATGTTATTAATTATAAAATTCCCTTAAAAAATTCTAAACCTAGATGAAATGAAAGTCTGGGTTTAAATAGGGTAAGAGGACTAAAAACTAATTAATCAATTAATAAAAGGAGGATGAAGAAAAATCAAGTTAAGAATTTAAAAGAGAAATAATTTATCTAAGAATTAATTATTATGTATGTGCAAGACATGCTAATTTGGAACTTAGACAAAAAGGGGAATTGAATGCAAAAAGAAATGTGCAAACATAGAAAGGAATCTAGTCTAGAGAACTTTCCTAAATAAAACACAAGTTTCCTAAATTTTTAGAAAGGCGCCATTCATAAAAGGAAATAGAGGGAATAAAAGGACAACAAAGAGCATTTTTAGGAGCGCTTTTAGGATGGGTGAGGGAAATTGGTAATTAATTTAATTAATTAAATAAATTTTTGGTGCAACTAAGGGATCGGGTGACAAGTGTATGGGGAGGGTATTTCCTAATTAATTTTTAATAAAAATAATTTAACGTGCAATTGGCAAGTGGTCACTAAGAAGAACTCTATAAAAGTAATGGAAGAGAAGAGGAATGGATCATATATGATATGTGTAAAGTTATGATCTTGTAATTTATTTGAATGATTTTTCTTGTGGGAGTTGGGATACCCAGCTCGAACGAGAGTGGTAGCTTGGCCTTGAGAGGTGATTTGGGAGCTAGCTTTTTTTGCACTTTTATGTACATGGCTCATTTGCAACTCTGGGGACTAAGGGAGAAGAAGAGAACCCCTAGCGTTGGCTATGAGCTATCGGTGAGGTATTCAAGGTTAGCAAGTAGGAGACAAGAGGGAGTGCAAGCACATAATATCAACGTTCGAATATTCACCTTCAGTTACTGTAATCCTAAACTGTGTTGATCTCATCAAGTTCAAATTAAATGTAGTTCAATTATATTGCATGTGCATTCTGGGAAATTATTTAGGGTTTTTAAATTTTATGGAGACTTAATTTAAATCATGTAGATGCAATGATTCCATATTGTATTCGTTCTCCATGAGAAATTATCCCATTCTTATGTTTTCTTCTTGGATTTTTGGTTTTTTTTTTTTTCTAGAAAAACCCTTGCGCTGAATCGTTTTTGGGTTGTTCATTGCTTGACTAATAATTTTCCTCCTCGGTGAAGCCCAAGCTCTGAACTTTGGTTGCATCCACATTTCCACATTTTTGGCACCCTCACCCAACACTCTAATTTCTTTTTACTCCACATTCTACACTCCAAACTATAAAATCATAGGCTCACTGTCGTGGATTATTCGTTGTGGGGATTTGAGCCCAGCTATCCATTTACCTCTAAGTTTATTTCACCTAGATATTAGATCTTATTTTTCCAAGAAAAAATGATTTTCCTCTATGTTTTTACATAGCCTTCAGTTCTTAAATTTCCCAACAAAACAAAAAAATGATTTACCTTATCACTTAACCTTAAAAAGTTTAATTTATGTGTTTGGGGAGTTGTTAGCACTACGACTCTCCCCTTACCCATTGCTTGGTTGCAACATGTTTTCCCTGCCTTTTCTCTCGGCATGAAACCACCCTCAATGCTCTTCTTTTATAAATTATTTACTCACCAAGAATTTCATTGGGATTCCACCCCTTAAAGATCAACATTTTTGTTCTCTTCTCCTTCTTAATTTCTCCCGATGAATAGAATTCAAAATCAATGCATTTTGCTCCATGATTTTATAGGTACCTCTGCATTTTTTTGTCTCTATGTTTTTATATTTGACATTCCTGCATTTTTCCTATGTTGAGCTCTCTAAAAAATATATGATTTTCAGAAATTGGAATTCCTTCTCCCTATCCCTGCATTTTTCCTGTAGCTTTCCCTTTAGAAATTTTTGGGTTACCCAAACAGTGGAGGCACTATTCCTTAGCATTTTTCTTGTAACTTTCCCTTTAGAATTTTTTGGTTTACCCAAATAGTGGAGGCTCTATTCCTTATCATTTGTCCTGTAGATTTCCATTCATAAATTTTGGGTTTACTCAAACAGTCTTGTAGCTTTACTCTATTCCTTAGCATTTGTCTTGTAGCTTTCCCTTCATAAATTTTTGGTTTACTCAAACAATGGAGGCGCTATTCCTTAGCGTTTTCCTGTAGCTTCCCCTTAACAGTGTCTTACCTCCACTGATGCATAGTGAAATAATTACTTACCCATGGGCGCTCCTCCTTGTGCCTTTCATTTGTTTGGGGGAAAGTGTTTCTCAAATATTTTATTGTTTTAGAAATATAATCCAAAACAATTAGGATGTATCCTTGAGATTTAGAATAATGCTAAAATAAAAATGTGTGAAATTGATTATGCCTCATATTTTTTACTTCATCCTTAAAGGAGATCCTGGGCTAATCCTTTTTTACATGATAAACTTGGGCCAGTATTTACCCTTGGCCTTGCCATCCTATAAAATTTAAAATGGAACAGTTTGGAATTAAATTCCATTATTATAAGAATGGAAGGAAGTTAAATAAATATAGTGATATGCACATGTATGGATTTAAGGAAAGATATTGGAACAAATTTTAAGGGAGAGACTAAAGTGGGCACATGCCCTCCACTGGCTTTCCTGCATTTATTTCAATATTATTTTATAATGTGTCCACATAGTGGTTTATTATTTAAGATAGTAAAATGGTCCTCATCACTACTAGTTTATAATCTTTACATTGTGATTGTTTTGTCGAATACACTTGGAATGTTGTTAATTTAGATTTGGTGGGATTATGAAAAGTAGGCTTATATCCATAGATACACATATTCACAACTCTTTTTGGGGTTTATATCTTGGAAATGTTAGACACAAGATAGCCTATTAAGGAATTTGATATATATATATATATATTCCATTCTTCATTATTTATAAATCTACTCTGATCCATGAAATGATGTTCTTATAAGTGAAGTTAATTCAATTGATTATAGGTTGTGCATTAAATAAAATATATAAAGTTAAACCAAGTGATCATCTTACTCTAGTTCTTTTAGAACACGAATGACTTATGATTGTTTAATCCTTCTTAATATCTTGCACCATGATTTTAATGTGATTTATGATTGGTTGTATTTATATTTCTTGCACCTGGTAGATAGATTTGGTGATTACCTTTACGCCTTGTATAAGTTAACATTTACTCTTGCGTTAACCATTATATGGATGCGTGCTTGATTTAGAATTGTATTACTCATGCGATTTAATTTTATGTATGATTGATTAATCCATTAGAGTTCTTGTGTGAAATGAAATTAAATATAATAGATACTTTCTCTTACGCCTTGGACTTAATGTGGTTAGGATGGGTTATGTGATTAGCTAGAATACTGCATGCCATGAATCGGATTTGATGTATGTTTATAAGTTGATGATGACCCTTACACTTGAATAACTAATGTTTAGGAATGATGGATTGATGAATTTATTATCATGATGTTTTTGTTTTAGCATAGTTAGTTTGGATTGATTGTGTTGGTGGGATGCCGACACCTCCTTGTTCCTTAGAACATTTGCCAACCTTGAGACCTTAAATGGTTAAAATCAATTGGAACCTTGGCTTGATCATTTCTTATGTCTCCTATAGGTACTAACCTTGTAGGGTAGTGTAGTGTACCCTTTCACTACCCGGGTTTTACCAAACCTCTCAGTTACCGTTCTGTACATGGAATCTATAGAACTCATACTGGGTTTTATAAGCAAATGCATTTAACACAATTAAACACACTTAAAAATCATAGTAAAATATATGGGTACTGCTATAATAAAAAAAACCATAGCATTCATCATTAATTCATTTACACAGTGGAAAACATGATACAAAATAGCACAATCTTGCTCAACATAATTAAAACATAATTCAATACTTATCTTCTATTGGCTATATAATTACACCAACCAAGTGCAGGCCTTCCACGAACCTCCCATCCTTAGACCACACTATTCATCATCTCAACAGTAGGTCACCCCCGAGCTGAGATCGAGCTCCACCCCAAGGCAAGGAATCTAAACTCAGGCTAAGGTTACAGGGAAGATAACACATACACAACCACCAAGAAGAAATCTCTCCCAGGAATCTTCCATGCTCACTTCCCACAGACCCTCATTCCCCACATGCCTGCTCCACCCCAGGGGAGTGCACCTTCTATGTCACCTAGAAAATACTTCGGCTGCCAGTCCCCCTTACCTTGGGTTACAGGAAAAGACCGGACAGGAAGTCTCTGGGCTCTATGGAAGCTACAGGGATTCCTTCCAGGAGTTCTCTTCTCCCTCTACGCCCTCTCTCACCTGGAGGAGTCGCTCACAGGCCAACAAGCCTCATGCAGTCTAGTACTGCGTGGTCACAACAATCCACAGGAAACACAGACACAGGTTTCCCCAAATCGGTTCAGCAATCACTGGATGATCTCGCAACAATGATTTCGGAACAGTCTCCACGCACAGGCTAGCTCAACTTTTCCCCAACAACAAGGATTCTTCCACTTGAGTTCAACATAGGGTTCTGGTTCAGGAAATGCACTCACGGGATTTCTCAGAGATAAACACAAACTCCACTCTCATTGGACAGGGTGTACATGGATTCTTCAGGACAAAACACGAGCTTTCTTTTCTGTATCAGGATTACACAAAGGTCTCTTGCAGAAGGGAAGATGGATAGAATGGCTGAGAACCCCCCTCACGGCTTCCTCCCACCACTTGGGAACTCATGGGTTCTTCCAAAAGGACTTAGGATAAAATAATGTGCACATGGATTTTTAGGAAATAATATTAAAATATTATTCCAGGCCTAATCCCCCTAGGCTTAGCCCCTAGGCTCATCACTCAGCCCCTTTCCCACCTTCCAGCCCCTAGTTCCTTGCCTACTCTGTGGAAGCTCAGTCCCCCATCACTCATTCATCGTGGTCGGTTTGCACTGGCGGTGTTTATATTTTATTAATTGATCTGCATACTTACAAGTGCATCAACATGCTCCTGGCCTTCAACACTTAGGCTCCCTGGCCTAACAAAACACATAAGCCTACAACTTATACAAGACTTGGCTCACCAGCCTATAGAACACATTTACAATTCTTTGCATAAAACATGATCTGTAACGGGGCTCGGCCTTGGG
>ML783790.1:744485-759519 GCA_009831015.1 Picea engelmannii
CAGCTCAACAGTAGGTCACCCCCGAGCTGAGACCGAGCTCCACCCCAAGGCAAGGAATCTAAACTCAGGCTGAGGTTACAGGGAAGATAGCACATACACAACCACCAGGAAGAAATCTCTCCCAGGAATCTCCCACGCTCACTGCCCACAGACCCTCATTCCCCACATGCCTGATCCACCCCAGGGGAGTGCACCTTCTCTGTCACCTAGACAGTACTTCGGTTGCTAGTCCTTCTTACCTTGGGTTACAGGAACAGACCGGAACGGAAGTCTCTGGGCTCTATGGCAGCTACAGGGATTCCTTCCAGGAGTTCTCTTCTCCCTCTGCGCCCTCTCTCACCTGGAGGAGTCGCTCACAGGCCAACAAGCCTCACGCAGTCCAGTACTGCGTGGTCACAATAATCCACAAGAAACACAAACATAGGTTTCCCCAAATCGGTTTAGCAATCACTGGATGATCTCGCAACAATGATTTCGGAACAGGCTCCATGCACAGGCTAGCTCAGCTTTTACCCAACAACAAGGATTCTTCCACTCGATTTCAACACAGGGTTCTGGTTCAGGAAATGCGCTCACGGGATTTCTCAGAGACAAACACAAAATCCACCCTCACTGGACAAGGTGTACACGGATTCTTCAGGACAAAACACGGGCTTTCTTTTCTGTATCAGGATTACACAAAGGTCTCTTGCAGACTAGCTTTCCCCCTCGGCTCTCGCTCAGGGAAAACGGATCGAATGGCTGAGAACCCCCCTCACGACTTACTGCCTCTGTTTTATTTGTATTCACCAGGGTTGACACTTGTCACCCTGGGAACTGCATGCATTCCATCCGTACACCTTCCTCCCACCACTTGGGAACTCATGGGTTCTTCCAAAAGGACTTAGGATAAAAGAATGTGCACATGGATTTTTAGGAAATAATATTAAAATATTATTCCAAGCCTAAGCCCCCTAGGCTTAGCCCCTAGGCTCATCACTCAGCCCCTTTCCCACCTTCCATCCCCTAGTTCCTTGCCTACTCTGTGGACACTTAGTCCCCCATCACTCATTCATCGTGGTCGGTCTGCACTGGCGATGTTTATATTTTATTAATTGATTTGCATACTTACAAGTACATCAACAGGCTCCTGGGCTTTGACACTTAGGCTCCCTGGCCTAACAAAACACATAAGCCTACATCTTATACAAGACTTGGCTCACCAGCCTGTAGAACACATTTACAATTATTTGCATAAAACATGATCTGTAACGGGGCTCGGCCTTGGGGACACTACAGGTAGATTGGGTGGGTAGTATCTTATGTCATTATTATGTTATATTTATGATCTGTAAGTTAGCGTTATGTTATCTCATGATATCATGGTGTTAGATGATGACTATCTTGATGACATGAGTTGAGCGCTTTATGATTCCTATTGTTTATGCGTCATTATTTATTTGTATGAATGCAATGATTAAGGGCTTCTATTTATTTGTGTTATTGCATCATTATGTGTATCGTTATTCATTGCAAGAATGTGATGACTTTATGTCATGAATGATTGATAATGTGTTAATATTGTTTCATTAATATATTGGATGACGTGTCAATGATGTTGTTATTAATTGTGATGTATAATTCCTAACACAATTTTTTTTACATGTTGTATGATGTTTTTTTTGTTGTAACAGAGAGGTTGTTACATATGGTATCAGAGTTGGTTCAACCCCGTGACTTGGGATCAGTACGCCTTCAACTATATAAAAACTTGATTAATAATTTATCACTAACTAATTTGAATTGTGTTCGTGTAGTTAATCATGGTCTTAGGAATTTGCAGAGGAAAATGACATGGTGTTAGGGGAGCAGGGGAGACGCCTCCAGTAGCATCCACGCCAGAGGGGTCTAACCCCCAAGGAGAAGAACATGTCATTTGATAGGAATGGATTGTTGTGGGGGATGTGGTTGGGTTGATGAGGTCCTTTCATATGATGTCAGAGGGCTTGAGTATCCATTTGGATGGAGATGAGGCCAGGGCATCGATACCCCCTGAGGGTCCACCATGTGCCCTAGTTAGTATTGGTAGCTCATAAATCATGCATGACTATACCTCCAACATGAAAGTCCACATGGTGGTATTTGGACTGAAGGGGAGCACTCTTCTATGGTGGAAGAGGCTCCTACCACAACTGAACATCGTTATCAAAGATGTGTCATGGGAATTGTTCGAGGAGCAGTTCTGGGAGAGGTATCTATCTAAGGAATTCATCGAGGATCAAATCAGTGAGTTCAATGCCTTACGATAGGGTGGTCGTAAGGTGCTCGAGTATGAGGCCCATTTCATCGAGCTTCTTAGGTATGCTCCACATATGAACACTGAGAAACTTAAGGTCAACAAGTTCGTGTTTAGCCTTAAAGTCAACATTCATGTGAAATTGAGGATATCAATGCCTCAGACATTGCACAATGTTGTCCAGAAGGCCCTTATATATGAGGAAGAGCTCATCAGTGGGGGTCAGAGTAGGACTCTGGTAAGACCAACGATACAAGCGACAACTGGTACACAACAACATCAAACACTGACTAGACATCCATCACGGTATTAAGTCACTGTGAGAGGATCCAAGTTCATGGCACCACGATGACTGGTGCCTGAGTAGAGGACTCCCTACAGAGGACCAGAACACCAACAACAATGTTGACCGCAAAAACAATAGTTCAGGCCTATTCAACAGAACAGATTAGGGTTTCAGGCTGGTGGGTCATCAACTTCTACTTCGAGGACTAGGAGTATTCGACCAAAGACTCTGTGTTGGACATGTGGAGAGCCACATTACCAACGTGACTACCCATTTGAGATGGCCAGATCCATGGGATCAACTGGACATACTACGGTAGGATATTTTGGCAAGGCCCATCAGATTAATGCAGCGATGAATAACCGCTAGGGAAAGCACCGGTCTGGTGTGCTTGAAACGTCAGGTACCATCGATGACCAGAACTTTAGTATCTTGATAGATCAAGGTGTTATAGAGAGTTTTATTTTTGGTGCAACGCTAAAAGGAATTAAGGTAAAGGAATTTGAAAAGGATGAATTTACCTATGTGGAAATGGATTCGGGATCCAATAAGAAGGTCGGAGAAAAGGTTACAGACTGTAGCCTTAACCTAGAATATTTTGTCACGAAGTCAAAATTATACATCACGATCTTAGGATATTATGACGTCGTGATCAGTATCGAGTGGTTGGAATTGCATTAGGAGATACTCAACTATAAGATGAAACGATTGAATTTGACCAATGACAAGGAACAAAGACGAGTAATTGTAGGAAGGAACCAGGGAGATTCCCTAAGGTTCACCCCTTCCCTACAGCTACAGAAGATCATGCACAAGGGATGCAAGATATATGCAATCCTTGCGTTGAACAAAAATGGTGTGGCAGAAGGACTAGAAAACCTTCCAGTAGTACGATAATTTGCGGACGTATTCCCAAGGGAGTTACTAGGGTTTCCGCCTGAGAGGGAATTGGAATTTACCATCGACCTAAAACTGGGAACTGACCCGATAGCAAGAATGCCTTATCAGATGTCGACCCCTAAGTTATAGGATATGAAAATGGAACTAAAGGAGTTGTTGGACCTTGGAATTATATGCCTGAGTGTATCTCCTTGGGGTGCATCTGCTACTTTCACATAGAAGAAGGATGGGTTGTGGAGACTCTCCATTAACTACCGTCAATTTAACAAGGCTACGATCAAGAACCAATATCCATTTCCAAGAATAAATAATTTGTTTGATCAAATGAAGGGCGTGACTGTGTTTTCGAAGATCCACTTGAGATTAGGGTATCACTAGTTAAAGATCAAGGAGGAAGACTTTCCTAAGAGCGCATTCAAGATGAGTTTTGGCCATTACAAGTGTATGGTATTACCTTTTGGACTAACAAACTCCCCAGGGGTATTCACGAGCTTGATGAATGGGGTGTTCCATGAATACCTAGGAAAGTTTGTTAAAGTATTCATTGACGATATTTTGATATAATATCGGATGATGGAAGAACATGACAAACATTGGTGCTTGGTACTATAGTGTTTATGAGAGAATACATTATATGGGAAACTGTCAAAATTCTATTCTTATCGATCAATGATTAATTATTTAGGGCATGTGATCTCCGACAAAGGTATTGCGATGGGTCTAGAAAAGGTAGAGGCTATTATGGAATGGCCCACACCAAAGAACGTACCTAAAGTACGCAGCTTCATGGGTTTAGCGGGATATTATCGACGATTTGTCGAAGGTTTTTTGAATATAGAAAATTCGATTGCAGACTTGCAGAAGAAAACCAAGAAGTTTGTATGGACCAAGAAATGCGTGGAAGCATTTTGAAGGATCAAGGAGTTGTTGACGACAAAGTTGATACTAAAAGTTCCCGACATGAACGAGGACTTCTTTTTATGCACATATGCATCCAAGGAAGGCTTAGGTGGAGTCTTGATGCAAGATGGTCGAGTGATCGCTTACATCTCAAGAAAGTTAAGAAAGAATGAGGAGAACTATGTGACACACAATATAGAGTTATCTTCCATTATGTATTCCCTGAGAGTATGGACACACTATCTGATTGGACGAAAATTCAAACTAAAAATTGACCAGTGTGGTTTGCGACACATTTTTACGCAAAGTGACTTGAACGTGTGGCAAAGGTGTTTGTCATAACTGCTTAGTGAGTAATACTTTTAGATTACCTACATAAAAGGAACAATGAATAGAGTGGTTGATGCATTGAGTTAGAGACCACGCATATTTTCAGTAATACCTCTTCAGACGAATCTTCAAGAAAATATTTTAACTATACAGCGCGATGATGACTCGTATGAGGTTAAGTAATTTATCGGACAAGACACCATGTTGGTACCAAAATTCAAAGGATTTACTGTGGACAATGATGGATTAATGAGATATAATAACCATATTTACGTATCTCCTAGCAATGAGTTGAAAAGTTTGATCTTAAACGAAGCTCATAGAGATGTGTACATGGCTCATCTAGAAGTCACGAAGATGATGACAGACCTTAAACCCTTATTCTTATGGAATGGAATGAAGGCTCCCATAGTTAACTACATGGAAATATGTATAGAATGTAATCAGGTGAAGGATGAACATAGACATCGGGAAGGATTACTACCACAACATGTTATTCTGAAATCGAAATAAGAGGTCATTTTGGTGGACTTAATTATTGGATTGTTGCTGAAAGAAACGAGGCATGACTCAATTTTTGTGGTAGTTGAAACTCTGATGAAGAGTGCACATTTTATCCATGTGCGTATGACGTATCAAGTGAGAGACATAGATAGAATATTTATCAACAAGATAGTGATATTGCATGGCATGTTGAAAAGGATCATATCTAATTGAGGATCGGTGTTTACCTAACGATTTTGGACTACTTTCCACGAGGCCTTGGGAACCCAACTTAACTTTAGTACCACTTATCACCCGGAGACAGAGGGTAGATAGAAATAATAAACCAAATCTTGGAAGATGTTAAGTATGTACGTGATGGACCAAAATAAGCATTGGGAGGATTTCTTGCCACTTGTAGAGATTGCATACAACAACAACTATCAAAGCACCATTAATATGGCGCCATTTGAGTTTCTTTACAGGTGACCTGTAAGATGCCTTTGAGATGGGATCAACTGGAGGATAAGGTCTTAGTGGGACCCTAAGTGATACAAGAAATGGAAGAACAAATGAAAATGATAATACAAAGGAACAAGGAAGTGCAAGATTGGCATAAGAGTTATGTCGATGTGCATCGCGTTGATAATAGTTGTAAAGTTGGTGATCGAGTCTTCTTGCGGCTGAAACCGCACAAGAGTTCGATCAAGTTTGGAAAGGGTGATAAACTCTCTCCTAGGTTCATGGGACCTTTTTAAGTTGTAGAAAAGAAAGGTATCGTGGTCTATCGACTGGCCTTGCCTGATTCTTTGAGGCGTATGCACGATGTTTTTCATGTATCTTTTTTGAGACATTATGTTAGTGATCCTACACATGTGATTGAAATGAGTTATTTGCAGGTATCGAACGAGGGTGTGCTCACGGTGTAGCCAATACACATCATGGACCATCACATTCAATATATATGACTTCGAATAGTCAATCATGTCAAGGTCCAGTGGGCCAATTATATTCCACACTCTACTACCTAGGAGGATGAATATGATATGTGCCAATGGTTTACATTTTTGTTTGATACCTAAACATTTAGATCTTTCTAGATACTTTATTTACTCCAATTACATACTGTGAAACTTTGGGACAAATTTAAAAACAATATGGGGTGTATGTAACATCCCTCTCTTGCACGCACATGGTAGGACTTATTCTTTGAGGACACTTGCGTGCAAATGATCTGGTTTAGTATATGATTGTCTATTTCGCTTATGGATTCTGATGATGATGTTTTGGATATGATGTTATATTAGTTGGTATAGATGTATAGATAGGTGATATTGATGTATTTCTCTTGAGTGTGCAGGACACTTGACAGATTGAGGATTCCAATGGCATCAATGGACCTCCTTTGGACTTTGGATCGAGTCAAGGAGTGGACTATATATGGTTGGGTATTTCTATTTTTTCATTATGACATATTAGTAGGTATATTATGATGTTGTTATGGATTATTGAGAGTGTTTTTGGTGGATGTAGGCTGACGACTACTTTCTAATCAGACTCACATAAGGAGTAAAGGGACCATGCACAACACCAACATATATTGAGGGAGGGGTGTGGTAGCATCCTTGACATAGTGTATTAGAACTCCCTCCATGGCTCAAATTGTGGGTTAATGATTACCTAGTTCGAGAGATCCACGATGTCGTGAGGATAGAATGAGACAGTCGCTCATGAAGGTTATAATGGGTGCAATAAGGCAGGGTCCTTATTCCTTATACGCCCTTAGTCTCCCTCAAGGTCTCCTGATGGAGTATTGACTCCAACGGTTGGATGTCTACGAAAATTATTCAAAGCAGAGTGGCACCCTTGGAGCACGTAGTGCGTCTTGAAGGGCACGTCGCACAAATAAAACATGAACAAAGGTGAGTGAAACCCTTGGAGAACGTAGTGCATCTTGAAGGGAACGTCATGATTTTTAACATAGGTGAGTCAATTAACCTAGGTGCCTAGAAAACAATATTTTATTTGATGTGGTCAGCCTTAAAATAATTGTTGTATGAGTAAATTTTATTAACTATAAAATTCCCTTAAAAAATGCTAAGCCCTGTTGAAATTAAAGCCTAGGTCTACATAGGGTAAGAGGAATAAAAACTAATTAATCAATTATTAAAAGGGGGATGAAGAAAAATCAAGTTAAGAATTTAAAAAAAAGAATTTTTTTATCTAAGAATCAATTATTCTTTATGTGCAAGACATGCTAATTTGGAACTTAAACAAAAAGGGAAATTGAATGCAAAAATGAACGTGGAAACATAGAAAGGAATCTAGTCTAGCCAACTTTCCTAAATAAAAAAAAACTAAGTTTTAGAAAGGCATCGACAATAAAAGGAAATAGAGGGAATAAAGGGACAACGAGGATCATTTTTAGGAGCGCTTTTAGGATGGGTGAAGGAAATTGGAAATTAATTTAATTAAATAAATGAATTTCTGGTACAGCTAAGGGATCAGGTGACAAGTGTATTGGGAGAGTATTTCCTAATTAATTTTTAATAAAAGTAATTTAACATGCAATTTTCAAGTGGTCACTAAGAATAACTCTATAAAAGTAATGGCAGAGAAGAGGAATGGATCATATTTGGTATGCGTAAAGTTATGATGTTGGAATTTCTTTCGTTGATTTTTCTTATGGGAGTTGAGATACCCGACTCGAACGAGAGTGGTAGTTTGACCTTGTGAGGAAAGCTGGGAGCTAAATTTTTCTTTGGTTTTGTGTGCATGGCCCCTTTGTGGCTAGGGGGCCTAAGGGGGAAGAAGATTACCCCTAGAGTTGGCTGGGAGGTACCAGTAAGGTCTTCATGGTTAGAAAGAAAGAGACAGGAGGGAGGGAAAGAATGAAATATCAATGTTGTACTCTTCTCCTTCAGTTACGGTAATCCTAAACTGTGTTGATATCATCAAGTTCAAATTAAATTTAGTTCAATTCTATTGCATATGCATTCTCAGAAAGTATTCATGGATTTTAAATTTGATGGAGACTTAATTGAAATCATGTAGATGTGATCATTCCATATTGTATTCATTCTCCATGAGAAATTTTGAGAGCCTTGTGTTTACTTCTTGGTTTTTTTGGTAATTTTTTTTTTTGAAAAAACCCTCGCCTTAATTTTTTTTTGGATTGTGCATTGCTTGACTAATACTTTTCCTCCATGAGAATCCCAAGCTCTGAAATTTGTTTACATCCGCATTTTTGGCACCCTCACCTAAAAAAATTTAGCTCTTCTCCCAAACGATTTCATCCAACACTCTAATTTCATAAAATCGTAGGCTCATTCTTGTGGATTATTCACTATGGGGATTTGCACCTAGCTAGCCATTTACCTCTGTGTTTCTTTCACCCAGCTCTTAGCTCTTAGTTTTCCAAGAAAAAAATATTTTCCTCGGCGTTTTTACACAACCTTCAGCTCTTAAATTTCTCAACAAAACAAAAAAATGATTTAACTTATCACTCAGACTTAACAAGTTTAATTTCTACATTTGGGAAGTTGTTAGCATTGACCATGTCCCCTTACCCATCGCTTGGTTTCAACATGTTTTCCCTTCTTTTTCTATGGGGATGAAACCACCTCTACTTCTCATATTTTTTCTTTTATTTACTCAACAAGAATTTTGTTGGAATTCCCCAATGATCTCATTGCTTTAGGCACAGTGAAACCACCCCTTTGTGGGAAAATGGCACCAATTGGGGTTCGGGATTTCGGGGAATGCGAACACCCAACGCCACACACCTCAACTCCTAAATCGTGAAAATGTGAATGCAGTGTGAGCCTGGTGCTTTTTGGGTTTTGGGGTTTGCAATCCCTTGATACCAAACAACACACAACCTCAATCGCCGAATTGATAAATGCGTACAAACTTTGGGGCCCATTACTTCGGGTTCGGGGTTTTTAGACTATAAAACTCCACACACTTTTAATAAGTAAACTCTGAATGTCGAAATAACAATCTTTTATTTAATATCCTTTTAAAATCACACACTCCAACAAATAAACTCGGAATAAATAAAGGACTGGGTTCACAATTAGTAAAACCAAAAATTACTGTGTTTGCTCAAAACAAATTTTATCAAAGGAATAAAACGAGTTTACAAAATCAATCAAAAAAAAAAATATAAACACAGAGTAGAGATCCAAATACAAAGTAACCAATTTGATTCAAAAATGTTTTCAAGATCTCACAGATTACAATTTCGACTCTGGTATTTAAACATAGAAAATTGCCCCTTCGATCTTCTAAAGGATTTTAATCAAGGCGGTTAGAGTCTGTTTTCTTGAAAGGTTTAGGCGGCCACCATTTAAGCAGTGTAAGACAAATTAGTAATCGATGGTTGGCCCTTGTGTTTTGAAAGGTCAAGACGGCCACCAATACACCGTTTACAAGGAAGCGGTGAAATGATTACTTTCTTACATACTCCCTCTTAATCATTTCATAGAAAAACAAAATAAAACATGTAAAACAAAATTGTTGTAAACAATGCATTATAGCTTGCAGACCCCAATACTTTTTCTATGAATTTTAAATATTTCATTTCACAAAGGCTTCATAAATATGTCTGCAAATTCTTCTTCATATCTGCAGAACTGAACAAAAATCTCTTTACCAGTTACCATCTCTTGAATGAAATGATACCTTGTATCAATGTGCTTACTTTGTTTGTGAAAAACGTGATTCCTTGATAGTGCAATGGAAGACTTATTGCCATAGACAATCTGGGTTGCACCATTCTGGTTATGCAACAATTCATTTAAGACCCTTCTCATCCACAGAGCTTGACATGCAGCTGCAACTGTTGCAACACACTCTGCCTCAATAGAAGATAGATTCAGAATGGGTTGTTTCTTTGATGCCTAGGCCACTGCTCCAGATCCAAGACTGAACACACACCCAGATGTGTTCTTCCTATCATCAATGGAACCTGCAAAATCATTATCAGTATATCCGATGAACTCAAATTTTAATCTTGATGTGTATCAGATACCAAAGTCAGTTGTTCCAACATCATATCTCAAGATCCTCTTTCCTGCTTGCCAATGAGTACTCTTCGGAGTCTCCATGAATCTCGAGATCAAACTTACAACAAACATTATATCAGGTCTGGTTGTTGTTAAGTACAAAAGGCTTCCGACCAACCTCTTATACAAATTTGGATCAACATATGAGTCCTTATCATACTTGCTATGTTTAATACCAATTTCTATTGGTGTTTCACTTGGCTTGCAATTCAACATTCTATATCTTTTCAACACTTCATTTTCATAGTTAGTTTGACAAATGAAAATGCCATCATCAGATTGATCCAATTCAATTCAAAGAAAATATTTCATCAATCCTAAATTAGTCATCTCAAACTCTATTTTCATGGAATCTTTAAAATCATTTACACATAGATCTTCAGTAAAAATCAGGTCATCAACATACAAACAAACAATCAAAATTTTACCTTTCTGGTCTACCTTTGTATACAGAGTTCGTTCACTTGGACTTCTGCTGAATCCAACACTAATTAGATATTCATCAATCCTACTATACCAAACTCTGGATGCCTGCTTCAATCCATATAAATATTTCCTTAACTTGTAAACCTTATCTCTGTGTTTATCAATCTCATAACCCAGAGGTTGTCTTACATAAACCTCTTCTTCCAAATATCCATTTAGGAATGCAAACTTTATGTCCATCTGATGCATGATCCATCTATTCTGAGCTGCAATAGCTAAGACCATCCTCACAGTGTCAATTCTTATTATAGGAGCAAATGTTTCATTGTAATCAATATTGGGTTGCTGACTAAACCCCTGAGCTACAAGTCTTACCTTGTATTTTTCTACTTCACCTTCTGCATTCATCCTAGTCTTATAAACCCACTTAACACCAATGCTCTTATTACCTTCAGGTAGATCAACAAGATCCCAAGTGTTATTTCTTTCAATGGAATCAATCTCCTCATCCATTGCTTTTATCTAGACATCCTCTTTAGCAACTTCATCATAACTTATAGGATCATAAGCTATAAATGCAAAATTTGAAATCTGATATACCTCTTCATTATGATCATATAATTCTCTTAAACTTCTAGTTTTTTGTCCTTTAAATATGTTTTTCAATGAAGCTAAAGTAGAATTTGATTCACTGCTTCCCTGTGAATCTGTTTGATGTCAACCATGTCCAGATGGCTCACCACGCTCATGAGTTCTGGGTGTTCTAAATTGAGATGGGCTGAAATCTGGTGCTTTCCTTGTTGGACTTCTTGTTGTAGGCAAATGTGCATGTGGAACCATCTGTCCATCTCATTCATCCTGCTCAGCTCCATCATCATCTTCACGGGGTAAAACAACTCCCTCTAAAATTGATTTGTCAATACTTCCATCCTAAGCTTCATCTTCTTTAAATTGAACATCTTTGTTGATTACATATTTCTGGGTGATGGGATTGTAGAGTTTATATTCGCTAGACTCTTCACTGTATCCAACAAAGATACATCGCTCGCTTCTGTCATCCAACTTCCTCCTCCTTTCTGTAGGTAGATTCACAAATGCAACACATCCAAAAGTTTTGAAATGACAAACATTGCAAGGCTTACCATCCTAAGCTTCCTGAGGTACACGATCCCACATGGTGTTGGTCAGACTTCTATTCAATATAAAAAAAGAACAAAGAACTACATCTCCCCAATATTCATTTGAAAGATGTTTCTCTTTCAACATGATTCAAGCCATGTCCATGATAGTCCGATTCTTTCTTTCAACCACTCCATTATGCTATGGAGTATATCGAGCAGTAAACTGCCTTTTAATTCCATGAAAATCACAAAATTCAATAAATTCATTAAGTTTATATTCACCTCCTCTGTCAGACCTTAAGATTTTAATGGTTCGACCACTCTCATTCTCAACCATAGATTTAAACCTTTTCAAAACATCAAAGGCTTCAGATTTCTATTTCAACAAATACAACCAAGTCTTCCTACTGAAATCCTTAATGAAACTCATAAAATAAACACAACCATTCAAAGAAGGTGTTTGCATAGGTCCACATAAATCTGTGTGGACAATTTCCAATGGAACTTTTTCTCTATAGGAAACACCTGAAACAAATTTATCTTTGTGATGCTTCCCAAGTATACAGCTCTCACAAGAGCTTGTAGGTCGTTGAATACATTGAAACCTCTTTACCATCTGCTTCTTCTGTAATAGATCCTAGCCACCAAAATGTAAATGACCATATCTCAAATTCCATAACCAAGATTCATATGAACTTCCATCTTTATAAACATTCAAAGAACCACTCAAATCATTTCTCATAACAAGTGGAAACATCCTATTCTTGGTCATCTCTACTCTTGCAATCAACTGTTTGCTGGGAAATTTATCATACATTGTACATACCTTGTTCTTGAAGAACACTTTGTACTTTTTCTCCATCAGTTGTCCAATACTAATAAGATTTCATTTTAGACCAGACACAAAATAAACATCATGAATATTTCTTTTTTTATCATCCTTCGTGTAGACTGGAACTACACCTTTACCATTAACTGTAACCTTACAGTCATTTCCCAATTTTACTTCAGACTTAATACTATTATCAATGGAAGAAAATAAGTCTTTATTAAAAGTCATGTGGTTACTCCAACCACTATCCAAAACCCAAATATCATTATCACTTTCCTGAGTGACATTACAAGTCAAAAACACGGGATTTTGATGATCCTGAGACTCATTTGTGATATGTGCAAACTTCTTTCCAGCATTTTCTTGCTTCTTCCAACATTTGTTAGCAAAATGCCCAAACTTCTTACAATAATAACATTGTACTTTAGTTTTGTCACACCTTTGATTTTCTTGCTGCCAAGGTTTGTTTTTTCTCCCTCTTAAATTAGGAGGATTCTGCTGAGACTTCTCCTCAGACACTGATTCAGTTTTGTTTTCCCTTGGACCAGAAAAATGACCTCCTCTTGCACAATTATAAGACCTTCCTCTGCCTCTGCCTCTAGTAATATGCAGTTGCGATTTGAAGGCATGCTCCAATGATCCGTCTTCATATCTAGAAATACTAGATTCATGATAAACATGAGAGCCAATTAACTCATCAATTTTCATTTGACTTAAATCTTTAAATTCCTCTATGGGTACAATAACAGGTTCAAACTTCTTGGGAAAAATTCTCAACACTTTCTCAATAACTCTTTTATTTTCAATATCATCTCCATACTGCTTGAGCTGGTTCACAACACTCATTACTTGAGTCATGAAAGTATCAACACTTTCATTATCCTTCATCTTCAGATTTTCGAAATCCCTTCTCAAATTCTGCAACTTGACTATCTTCACCTTGGACACACCTTGATAACAGGTTTCAAGAATGTTCCAAGCCATATTTGAAGATGTAGCACTAGCAATATTCTTAAAAATGGATTCATTTAATCCTTGCTGGATTAATCCAAGAGATTTATTATTCTTCTTCCTGTTTTCTTTCAGCAAAACACAGTTAGCATTAGATAGAGCTAATTCTGATGCTGCATCGACTAGCTCAACATAACCATCAATAACATAAATCCATAAATCCTGAGAATGCAAAACTGTCCCCATTCTAATATACCAAGAGTCATATGACTTCTCGTTCAGGATGGGAACCTGAACCTGAGAATAACTACTACTAGACGCAGCCATTTACAAAAGTTTGAAGGAAATCAAATAAATAATCACACAGGAAAAAAATAGGAAAGTGAAATTGAGCACCAACAAGAATTATCTGCGCTGAAATGAGCAACTGACAGGATGCTTTGCAGGATAGATTGGCAGCTCTGATACCAAATGTGGGAAAATCGGGCCAATCAGGGTTCAATATTTCCGGAAACACGAACACCCAACGCCACACACCTAAACTTCTGAATCACGAAAATGTGAATGGAGTGTGGGCTAGATGATTTTCGAATTTCGCGGTTTTCAAACCCTTGATACAAAACATCACGCAACCTCAATCGTCGGATTCTGAAATGCGTACAAACTTTCGGCCCCACTACTTTGGGTTCGGGGTTTTGAGACTATACAACTCCACGCACTTTTAATAAGTAAACTCCAAATGCCCAAATAGCAATATTTTATTTAATATCCTTTTAAAATCACAAGCTACAACAAATAAACTCGGAATAAATAAAGGACCGGGTTCCCAATTAGTAAAACAAAAAATCATTGCGTTTTCTCAAAACAAGTTTTATCAAATGACTAAAACGAGTTTATAAACTCAATCAAAAACAAAATATAAACGCAGAGCAGAGATCCAAATACAAAGTAACCAATTTGATTCAAAAATGTTTTCAAGATCTCACAAATTACAATTTCAACTCTAGTATTTAAACACAGAAAATTGCCCCTTCGATCTGTTCGACAAAACAGGTATTCCAACAGAGGACGAACACCTTCAATAACCACTCACATAACCAGATCAAATATCAACACACCGATGTTTTCACGTGGTAAAACCCCTACGGGGAAACATCCACGGCCCCAACCAACGCGGCCACTTGGAGAAGTTTATTAATGCAAAGAAAAAGATTACAGAGACATTTTACAAGAGAGTTTCTCACAATCGATCATCAACAAATGACCCTCCATGCTCTTTAAATAGAGATTATGGACCAATCGGGTGTTAAGCCACGGATCAATGACTGTTAAGATCAAGGAGAGTATGAACCGTCGGATCACTCTATGTCGGGAACATATCATGACCGTCGGATTGCCTAACTACAAATGCATACTAATGCATACTAAAGAAACACACTTTTACCTAACGACATATTAGAC
>ML783790.1:765098-824827 GCA_009831015.1 Picea engelmannii
TATTAGACCAAGTAGATCTTAACTAACTCCTAAGTGTCTAAATATCCTAACAGGATCTTCTAAAAGATTTGAATCAAGGCGGTTAGAGTCTGGTTGTTTGAAAAGTTGAGGCAGCCACTATTTAAGCAACGTAAGACAAATTAGTAATTGGTGGTTGGCCCTTTTGTTTTGAAAGGTCAAGACGGCCACTGATACACCGTTTACAAGGAAGCGGTGAAATGATTACTTTCTTACACCCTTAAAGCTCTATGTTTTTTTTCTCCGAGCCTTCCTAACTTCGCCCAGCAGATAACATTCGAAGTTGATGCATTTTTCTCCACGATCTTACAGGTAACTCTGTGTTTTTTTGTCTCTGTGTTTTTATGTTTTCCGTTCCTACCATTTTCCTTTGTTGAGCACTCTTAAAAAAATAAGCAATTTTCAGAGCTTGGAATGCCTTCTCCCTATCTCTGCGTTTTTCCTATAGCTTTCCCTTAAGAAATTTTTGGGTTACCCAAACAGTGGAGGCGTTATTCCTTAGAGTTTTCCTCTAGCTTTCCCTTCATAAATTTTTGGTTTACCCAAACAGTGGAGGTGCTATTCCTTAGCGTTTGTCATGTAGCTTTTCCTTCAGAAAATTTTGGTTTACTCAAACAGTGGAGGCGTTATTCCTTAGCGTTTGTTCTAGGGCTTTCCCTTCATAAATTTTTGGTTTACTCAAATAGTGGAGGCGCTATTCCTTAGCGTTTTCCTGTAGCTTTACCCCTCAGATATCTTACCTCCATTAATGCGTAGTGCAAGAATTACTTACCCGTGGGCTGTCCTCCTTTCACCTTCCGTTTGTTTGGGGGCAAGTGCTTCTCGAATATTTTATTGTTTTAGAAATATAATCCAAAACAATTAGGATGTAGCCTTGAGGTTTAGAATAATGTTAAAATAAAAATGTGTGAAATTGATTATGCTTGATATTATTAATTCGTCCTTAAAGGAGGTCCCTGACTAAGCCCTTTTTATATAATAAACTTGGGCCAAGATTTACCGTTGGCCTTGCCATTCTATAGAATCTAAAATGGAACAGTTTCGAATTAAATTCCATTATTATAATAATGTAAGGAACTTATTTAAGGAAAGATATTGGAACAAATTTTAAGGGAGAGACTAAAGTGGGTACATGCCCTCCACTAGCTTTCCTGCATTTATTTCAATATTATTTTATAATGTGTCTACATAGTAAAATGGTCCTCATCACTGTTAGTTTCTAATTTTTACGCTTGGATTGTTTTTTCGAGTACACTTGGAATGTTGTTAATTCAGATTTGGTGGGATTATGAAAAGTAGAATTATATCCATAGATACGCATACTCAATACTCTTTTTGGGGCTTATATATTTGAGAATTTATACACAAGATAACCTATTAAGGAATTTGATATATATATTTGTTTCATTCATCATTATTTATAAATTTAATCTGATGCATGAAATGATGTTCTTATAAGTGAAGTTAATTCAATTGATCATAGGTTGTGCGGTAACTAAAGTATGTAAAGTTAAATCAAGTGATCATATTACTCTTGCGCGCTTTTATAACATGAATGACATATGGTTGTTTAATCCTTCTTAATCTTTTGCGTCATGATTTTAATGTGATTTATGACTGGTTGTATTTAGATATTTTGTGCCCTGTAGATAGATTGGGCGATTGTCTTTCTGCCTTGTATAAGTTAACATTTACTATTATGTTAACCATGATATGGGTGTATAAGTTAACATTTACTATTATGTTAACCATGATATGGGTGCGTGCTTGATTTAGAATTGTATTACTCTTACGCCTTAATTTAACGTATGATTGATTACGTCATTAGACTTCTTTCACAAATGAAATTGAATAAAATAGATACTTGTTCTTGCACCTTGGACTTAATGTGGTTAGGATGGGTTATGTGATTAGTTAGAATACTTGTGTGCCATGAATTAGATGTGATGTATGTTTATAAGTTGATGATGACCCTTACGCTTGAATAATTAATGTTTAGGACAGATGGATTGATGAATTGATTATCATGATGTTGTTGTTTTAGAATAGTTAGTTTGGATTGATTATGTTGGTGGGATGTAGACACCTCGTTCCTCAGAACAATCACTTTCCTTTAGACCTTAAATGGTTAAAATCAATTAGAACATGGGCTTCAGCGTTTCTTATGTGTCTTGGAGGTCTCTACCTTGTAGGGTAGGTTGGGTGGGTAGTATCTTATGTCGTTATTATGTTATCTTTATGATCCATAAGTTAGCATTATGTTATCTCAGGTTATCATGGCGTTATTTGATGATTATCCCGATGAGAGGAGTTGAGAGCTTTATGATTCGTAATATCTATGCGTCATTATCTATTTGTATGAATGAAATGATTAAGCGATGCTATTAATTTGTGTTAATGCGTCGTTATGTGTATCATTATTCATTGCAAGGATGTGATGACTTTATGTCTTGAATGATTGATAATGCGTTAATATTGTTTCATTAATATATTGGATGATGTGTTAATGATGTTGTCGTTAATTTTGATGCATAATTCCTAACACAAAAAAAATTCCATGTTGTGTGACGCTTTTTTTGTCGTAACGACGGTGTCATTACAAAAAAAACCCAGTTATTACAAAAAAAACCCAGTTATTGTTCAAATTTAAATGAGACCAAAGAGGATATCTAGCACCCATAAATGTTTCCCAACCTACTTGCATGAGATGCGATGCATCCAAAAATAAATTCAATTATCGATAGGAACACATGTTATATAAAGGCTTCTATGTATTTTCTATAAAGCCACATGAACTAGTACAATACAGTTTGAACAGATCAGTTAATTTCCCTACAAAAATATAGATGGGTGCATTCAATAAATATTGGACATGACACATATTAAATGCATATATGTACAACAAAAGGGGAAAAAATGTAAAAGCATATTCAGTTGAATGTTGAAAAATAGCCATGGAATTTGTATACCAATCTAGAATAAACAATGTTGCATTTCTTTACTTTTTCTTATTCCCATTGGAGGTATAATTTTTTCCTTTTAACTGGTTATTTTTTTGTATTAAGAGGTCTCCACCATGCCCTTTTTAATGAATACAAATCCTATAGCTTCTGTGAAAAAAATGTTTATATCGTGGAGGGAATCTTCCTTCACTATCCTTCAATTAATTACTACAACCCCAAACCTCATGATATGTGGGGTAACAAGAGTGTCAATGAAGACCTTGTTTTTAGGAGAAAAATACTTCCAAGATTTATAATTCCTAAAACCAAAGTAATATTTTTAACTTTAATTAATTATTTTTTTCAACACTCTTGTTGGTAAGATTTTTATGAAAATTAATTTCCAAATACTCATAAAAAAAAAAATACTTCTTTCAAGTTACTATTATTATAAATAAAATGAAGTATATGATTTTATTCAATTTATTGCTTATTATGTTTTTTTTAACTAATATACAATATTTGGCAATTTATTTTTTTCAACATGTTTAGATTTTTATGAAAATTAATTTCCAAATACTCATAAAAAAAAATACTTCTTTCAAGTTACTATTATTATAAATAAAATGAAGTATATGATTTTATTCAATTTATTGCTTATTATGTTTTTTTTAACTAATATATAATATTTGGCAATTTTGAATTGCTTATCAAAATGAATTGCTATTATTGTAAATAAAATGAAGTATGTGATTTTATTCAATTTATTGGCCATTATATTTTCTTTAAGTTTAATATGAATTTTTGACAATTTTTAATTAGTTATAAAAAATGATATTATTGTAAATAAAATGAAGTATGTGATTTGATTAAAGTTATGTTTTCTTTAAATTCAACATGAATTTTTTACAATTTTGAAGTGGTTATAAAAAATGAGTTTATATTATTATAAATAAAATGAAGTGTGTGATTTGATTCAATTTATTAGTCATTATAATTTCTTTAATTTATACATAAATCTTTGAAAATTTTAAATTGCTTATCGAAATGAAAGGGCCCTTTGTAAAGCACATTATCATCTACATATAAAAGGTAGATGATTAGTAATTTTACTTTTACAAGGCAACGTGTATATTCTTAAAACAAATTTCTATTATTATAATTCCATTTTAATTTATAATAAAAAATGATTTGCAAGTACTTATAAAAAAACAATTTCTTACATAAATAATAATAATAAAAATCATCTAAAATTACAACTAAATATTTGTAGAGCAAGGGAGGATAGCTATGAAAGTATACATACCTTTATCTGTATTTAAGTTTGTTATCTTCTAACACATATTTTTATCAAGTAAACCCATTCGAATTATATTTTATTATATAATACTATTATTATTATAAATAACATAAAAAAAATATTTTATTTAAATTAATAATCAATTTATTATCTCAAAATTAAACCATATAAATTATAAATTAAATTTTGTTATAATTTGAAATATTTATAAAAATGAACAACACAATATGTAATTTCTAGGTCATGATGAATAAACAAACTTATTTTCACCCAAACAAACCTATCTAGTTTCTAGGTCATTTTAGAGCAACTCCTAACCTTAATGTTAGAATTCATGATTAATTTGGAGTTGGTTTTGGTTTGTTGGAGTTGTTGAGATATTTTTTCAACCTCCATATCTATGTTGGGAATAAGTTGGATATGACTCCAACTATTTATATGTATTGTAATTAAGATTCAAGGAGTAATACAAAATATTATTGTGTGAATTATGTGTGCTATGGCTGCTCTCCATTTTGTTAATATGGTATCAGAGCAAGGAAAACCATGACTCTCTCACGAGAGGGGCAAAAAAATGAGATTGATTGCAAGATGTTAATTTGTATATATGTAGTGTAGGAGAGTGGAGAGTGTTATGTGTTTAGTGGCTGATATAAAGAGAACTGCTGCAAGATTCGAAGCAAGTTAAACGCTGCGCGTGAAGGAGTCATCGTTGCGCGTGACCAGATCGTTGTTGCTCAGATCTGAGAATTAGAGTGCACGATCTATTGGAGGTTGCCAAACCCTTGCACCGCGGTCAAGAAATAGAGAAGTTGTGGGCGATTTGTTGCCATCAATCTCGTTGTTGTTGGGAGATCGCTGCATCGGACAGAGCCGACTGTTTATATCAGAGAGGTCAGCTGCGTTTGTGGAGAAATCCCTGGCTGTGAGGACGTTGGAGGAGAGCCTTAACAAAGAGGATGAGTTCTGTTAAGTTTTGAAGCCCTTTATAAAGAATTACAACTGCGGTTCATTGGGATTATCCGTTGTTCAGTGGAGCTGATGTTAATGAAATATGTCAGCGTGATTGTAAGGATGCCACTCAGGGAGATACTTCAACATTTTAAATTCTTTCAGATTTACTGTCAGATTGGTTGATGTATCAGTCGCAACCACATGTCGAGGTTTTCAGTCTCTTAAATCGCTGAAAGGATCTATGTGTTAAGTTTGTTATGTTTATTAAGTGTGGAGTTTTATTAAAAATAAATAAATAAATATATGTAAACTCTTGATTCTTGTTGTACTTCAGTGCTCAAAGATCGACAATTACAGGTTACATTTACTTGTTGAGTTTAAAGTTTTGTGTGTAAGTGTTTATGTAAAAATAAAAACTTGTATTTTGATGCAAGCTGGTAGCCCCAGTATCAAGTACATTGTTTTTATTGGAAGTCACCTTGTGTAAAGGAATGTTGAGGAAATTTAGTATCCAAACTTTTCTTCTAGATACTGAAGGATAGCCGAAAGCAAAAATCCGACAGATGAAGGCAAGTTCATAGAATGCATCAATAATTGTCAACTTTTATCACGAAAGCCCCGATGAGCCAAGTTGTCAAATTGTCCAGTATACAAGTGCAAGAAAGATGGTGAGAGGCGTTTTGACTTTAAATGTGTCAATGGAAAGCTCGAAGAAGAGGAAGAAGAAAGAGCGGAAGCCATGTGATTGCAGAGTGAGTTTATGAAGACCAGATCAGACAGAGATCTATGTTGTGATTTCAGAATTGTAATATGTGGTTTATTTGTAATGTAATCATTAAGGGAGGGTGCTAGAATTAACGATTAATTTGGATTTGGTTTTTGTTTGTTGGAGTTGTTGAGATATTCTCTCAACCTCCATATCTATGTTGGGAATAAGTTGGATCTGACTCCAACTATTTATATGTATTGTAATTGAGATTAAGAAGTAATACAAAATATTATTGTGTGAATTATCTGTGCTATGGCTTCTCTCCATTTTGTTAATACTTAAAAGTAAACACCAAAAAATATTCCTAATCAATACTCTTACTTCTTATTCGAAGTCGCTCATCCTAATTTTTTTAATTATTTTTTTTTTTGGAAAATTTTCAAAGTTTTATTAATTTCAATTTATGATCTTACAAAATAGAAATTTCAACTTTACTTGAGAGATCGATCTTTTATAAGCACAATGATTCCTTAATGTAAATCTCCACTATCGATCCTCCTGTTGATAAACACACTATTATTTAAAAGTAATCAATTTGGCTTTAGTTGTCGCCACCTGCGAGATTGAATTTGCCCAACGACTTTTTAAAGCAGTCACTCTGTTTAGTAAACCTATCAACTTGGTGACCTTTACATCACAATGCACATGGACCTCATTCTGTTGGTTATGTACTCTTATTACAGCATTTGATCTTGGTCTCCCACAACATTTCTTCCTTTGTTTTCCTTTTAATTTTTTTTTTCCTGTGTTTTCTTTTTATTTTTTTATTTATTTTGCTGAGAATTATTTCAAAAGTTGACATAAATCACTGATACTTAACTGCAAAACTTTAAAATGTAGATCTCTATGACCACAATGTCTGCAATTTATTTTTTGGTAAGATGATATATTGGATTATCATTATTTTCTTTGGAACATATATTGAATTGTAATAAGAAAAGCTGTCGGTGTATACAGAGAGATTCCCGCTAACATAATTGTAATTCTGATGTGGCGCTCATATGTCGCATCGAAACTCACATTGTAGTGGTAGAAAAGACTCGACACTCAGTGTGAACATATGTCTTTGGCCAACGATATTGTAAACTTCGCCCGTTGGATGAAAATACGTATTTTGATGGATCGGGACAGATGGTCGTCATGGGGTTCCGACTCCTCATTTCTTCAGTTAGCATGCTCTGCACATAAATGGACTGAAAATTGAAACTTATTTAGGCATGAAGAAATCAGAAAGAGAGAAATTATTAACATATTTACTGGGCTTCTTTATGATGTCAAGCAGCTAATTATATATGTTAATATAAGAAATTTTAAGACCAGGAAGTATGGGCTTCAACGTCTTTACTAACGATGCGGCATTGCAACATCATTAAACTCATCAACGCATGCGTTACCTGTAAAGGCGCGAGGAGTGACTTGTGAAGAAAAAGAACGGAAAGGAGGAAGACCGATGATGCGAAATAAGGAGGCATCCTGATAGACAAAGTGTACATTTTATGATTCAAAAAAGTCGAAGAAATTTTCTTCAAATGTTGAATTTCAATTTCACAATTTAACAATACTTATAATAATATTATTATTTTACAAAGGAAGTAATATTTTTTTGGGTCAATCTCACAGTACTTATAATAATATTATTATTTTACAACAGAAGTCTTATTTCTTTGGTGAATATTTGCTTGGATCTAAAAATATTTAGAAATATTTTACCTCAAGGTTTTACCAATGCATAGGAATTCAATATTCAATTATTACTCCATCATTGATTTAAATCAAAAGACGATGTTCAAAAGAGGATGTAATCAATCTGAACAAGATCTGATTTTTAGGTTTTGACAGAATTGAGTTTACAAGATAATTATTTTTTATTTATTGGTTAATGAAACTACAACCTTTAACCAAAGAATATTAGAAAAAATTGAAAAGTGTTTTCATCATATAATTCCCTAATGAATTAGGATGGTTTATGTAGTTAAGCCACTTCTCATGAGCCTTTGGTATAACATGTTTTATTGCTTCTGATATCAGTTCTTAAGAGATTCAAAAGAACATAGGCTCTCTCCACATTTAGGAATTAAACTTGAATTCTTCACCATGACTTTTCTACGAGAGGTGGAATTATATGTTTATCCAATATAATAGATTTTCTTTGTCCCCTTTAACTTTTAAGCTTCATGAGAAAGAATACAATTTTACACTTAGAATACAACAATCATGAATCTCCTAGTTCATCATAGATACAAGATTTCATAAATAAAAAATGATATGAAAATTGAATAGCAAAATCTTCTCCCTCCAATTTTGGTAAAATTTTTGATGAGGACAAAGCCTATAATTTACATGTTTTTATCATATATTTAGCTAATATTTAATGTTTTTCAAAACAATTAGAATTCTATGTGTCTTTTTAAAACATTTATTAATAAAATCATGTGAAATTTAATATTTATAGACATTCACAAACCTTTATATGATGACCCATGTCAACAACAAAGTAGTACACTTTGGTGTTTAGCTATGTTAAACACTTTTAATATAATATTCTCGTACTCCTATATTATATATGATAAACTAAATATTTAAAAAATAGACAATAGTTTTTTCTCTTTATAATATCTTATATATCTCAATTCCATAATATTTATAATCGTATTAATTTTTTTACAAAAGTTAATCCAAACAAATTATTATATATTACAAATAAATAAAATATAAATAAAAACTATCAATTATATTTTTAACCATTTTAATTAAAAACAAGGTAAAAACGGATTATATTCAACCAATTCCTTATCAAATTCTCTAAATTCCATATATCTCCGTATCAAACTTTGTAAATTCCATTTATCTTTGTAAACATTGATCATTAGCATGAGTTATATTGATTAGGCAATATGCTCACCTCTACAAATTTCTGGAGAGAGTAGAAAAGAAGATCCCGGAACTCGTGCACACGTAGGATTGTTCCCTTTCTTACTATAAACAACGCTCCTGATATTACCTCGCTGGAATTATCCGCGCCTAACATATTCACAAGCTGCTCTAGATAAAGCTTGAAATTATCCAGCAGCTGCTCCAAACTTCGAACAGTCTGCAAGAATTCATGGACAGATTTTCTAGTAATGAAATGTCTATATAATTCTATATATCTAAATCTTTATTACGTTATAGCATCACATGTACTAACAAGAGTGAGTGAAGTAATATCATAGTCTAGAGAACCGGCAGAAGCAAAGCTGGCGCCTGCCAGAATCCGGGGTCCTTGGAATTCAGGATCGAAATATGCGGGCGGGCACTATATCAGGAAGGCCTGCTAATCCTGCTGTATACTTTATTTCCTTTATAATGGGTTATCAAAGGGTGATAATTCTCCAGCTGCTGCCCCAGAGTTAGAACATTCTGCATGAATTGAAGATAGATTATATTTCAGCTATGAAATGTCTTTCTATATATCTAAATCCTTATATCGCTATAGCATCACATGTAAAACATGTACTAACTAAAGTGAGTGAGGTCGTATCATTGTATCCAGCAGCAGAAGAAGCAAAGCTGGCGCCTGTCAGAATTCGTGGTCCATGAAATTCAGGATCCAAATATGCGGCCACTGTATCAAGAAGGCCTGCTAATCCTGCTGTATACAGTTCGAAAAATTAAACATGAACATTATTTCCACAGGATAATAATAATAATACTAGAATTGGAAAAATTATACTTAAAGATTACTATCAAAGGATAATAACAGTACTAGAATTGTGTTTAATTTCCAGAAAACTGCACCGGATCAATAAGAAGCAGTTATAAAAGACCCCTACTATAAGTTCCTAAATCGAGCAATGCAAACCCAGCCATGATATATCTTCATTCTACATTAATATGGAAAGTAAAAAGAAGAGCGCAGTTGATGATCGCTAGCAGCCAATGTAATTCTCTGAGCATCTCAGACAAAGTATTAGCTATGGCAGGGCGTCTTGAAGTCTGTATTGTAACATATCTGAATATTTCCCTAGCAATGTGTGAACCAAAGTTACCGTACGCGATTACTATGACCACAAAGCCTTTGGTTACAGCCGCGTACATATTTGGAGATTCTACTGTAGATCCTGGTAATAACAATGGACTTGCAACGATTGCGAAGGCCAACTTTCTTCCACGTGGGAGAGATTTCATCGGCAGAAAACCCAGAAAACCCAGTGGTCGATTTACGAATGGAAAATTAGTAACAGATATCATTTGTTCTTGCTACTGCGCCCTTCTATAGAAACAAGATATATATGCCTGGCTTTGCATAGCTCGATTTAGAAACTGATAGTAGGGGTCTTTTATAAGTGCTCTTATTGATCCAGTACAGATTTTGGAAAATAAACAGATATCAATTGTAGTCTCTACTGCGCCTGATGGAAAATGTTTACATCATGCTGTTGGCGATCGCAATGGGTTACTTGCAAGTTGCCTGTGTGACTTAATCAATCAGCGTTGTCCAGGCTGGGCCAATTTACAACCCATCTGGATGTGTCCACGAATAATTCGACTTTCCCTTTCATGTATTAATCTGCCGTCCATATTGACAGTGCTGCGCAAGTTGACTTATCACTTCTGTATAAAAGCTATTGTTAAAACTTTTACATCTATCGAGTGCTGCCAAGTCTGGAAGTGTTAACCGTTATCCTATATTTTTAGGTTCAAGAAAAACTACGTCTGAATTAGCTAAAAACAGTTTTAAGTTTTAAGGTCGTGGGTGTGGCGTAGTGGTAAGGTCGGTCATGTAATGACGGTCAGGTCTAGGGTTGAAACTCGAACATGGGCTTTGCTTGCTGCCTAATTAATCGTTTTGAGTCACAAGTTATTGGTATATCTAGCTTGCAGATTGTTGGATATATTCTTGGAAGGTTACTGTTCCCATGGAAAAAAATTTACTCTTCTATTGAATGATAAATAGTTTTAATCTAAATAATATATGCCAAAAAGAATCAATATCCCTTACGATGGTGGTAAAGTTATTATCTATATCAATTTGCCACACGATTAGCGTGTTGTTGAGCTTCATACGGATCTCTTTCATTGACAACCCATGGCTTTATCCTCTACAAAGCGTTCATAAATGATGAGCTGAAGTTTGAACTATGAACTTAACTTTGAACGTGACATTCAACTAAATAGACTTCTACTTCGTCGACGGTGAGTTAAGTTTGAAAGTGACAAAGGCGAACTTCAACCGTGAGAGTGGAGTGCTCCATGCACGCATGTTACATGTGGTAAGGCAACGTAGTTTAAAGCCTCTGAACGGTCTGCGGCTCACACATTACATTGCACTATAAAATACCAAAAAAGACGCCTAGTCCCTTTCAGAATCTAACCCCATTTAAAAATAAATGGTTTGACAATTTGCAAACAATAGTTATATGTTGAAATAAAGCTTCCAAATAAACCTTCCAAATTATGTAAATTTAATGCAAAGAGAAAATGTTGTAAAATAAATATCAGGGTGAGATATTAATAGAGAAAATGTGATATTTTTTCTTTTAATATTTCTTGAAAGTAAGAAGAAACATTAATAGAAAAAATATGAGATATATTTCTAAATCATATGTTAAATTTGTTTGATATAATTTTATAAAATTGTGTCTTACATTTTTTTGACATAAAAACTCTTTATACTAGGAATAGATTATTTATTCAAGTCATTCAAACACCAAAGTCAATTACTTTGCTGCTAAATGGTATGTTGATAAAATATTTTCGTGAAGGTGAGAATTTGTACATATGTTGATAAAATACTTTAGTGAAGGTGAGAATTTATACTAAGAGTTTTAAAATTAAAAAAAAAATATAATAATATTAAAAAAATATTTAGGAATATTATTCTTTTCTAAAAATTATTAAAATTAATAAATCTTTCTCAACACAAAAATAAAACATATTTTTTTAAAAATTCAATAATTTATAATATTACAATATAAAAATTAATAACTATTATTTTATTTATTAAAAAATATAAATTTCAATATGAAAATTTTAAAATCAAAATATATAATAATAAACCAATTTAACCCTTAATACATTTAACCCTTTCAGTCTTCATTATGGTTTCAATGAGCATTCATGTTCAAATTTATTTATAATCAATAATAAAATTCTTACAAGGTTTATGGAAAAAAATCTTTATTAATTTAATTTTTATATTATTAAATAAAAAAATCAAAATATTATAATTTTTTTTTTAAATCTCAATTAAAATAAACTTTTATTTAATTATATATTTAAAAATTATTTTTTATAAAATTTTCATAATATTTATTGATGTTGAAAGTTATATGGACAAAATTTAGTTTATTTCCTTTATAATGGGTTATCAAATGGTGATAATTCTAATCCAAATTAAATCCTCACCCAAAATACTTTGCATATTTCAAATTATCATTTAATTTTGAGTTTGTCTTTTAGGAAAAAATGGAAGTGGAAACTAATCATTGTGATGATTAGCCTTCCAAAACCATGCATTAAAAGTGAAGGTTATATTGAAAAGAAGGAAACCATTTATGAAAGACTAGAATTTGCAAAACAAATTATGTCCACATTCAACTAATGTATCATAAAGCCATGGTTTTGTGCAGTTTGGGTATTCTTATGAGTAACAATGCATGAGATGTGTGATTGTGGATAACTCATCCGTTATTAATAATGAATTCAATAATCATAATAAAAATGGAGTGTAAGACTTTCTATTGATGTGCATATAGTCAATCTTACATTTATAATAGAATTTTTTGTTGTGAAATAAAAAGAAACCTATGATTTAATAATGGCTTGACTTCATCGCGTGTACTAGTCATGGGAGAAAATTCCACACACAACAATAGATTTTATTTATATACCGAGTGTTTTCGTTGGCTAGTTGTCATGATTGATTGAAGGAAAACGTGTAGGGTTGTGCTCTTCATGAAATCATTTAAAAGACAAGAGATCGATGGGTAGTCCTTGGGATAATTGTCAAGAGAAATATAAAATACTATTCAATATTGAATTATGTCCAATCGTTTGGTGATATAAAAAATCATTGTGGGAGAAGCAATGCATAACCACTTTTTCTACATGTTACACTCGATCTACTCTTCCAGTAGCATATATTCCCATTCACCCCTTGCATTATATGCAACATGAACATGACCAAATTATAATGTGTTCTCATCTTGTAAAACACCGATATGACTCGACAAATGTGTCCAAAATCCCTACACAACAATGTTTCACTCACCCAGTGATGTTTCACACACATTTCACTAGGTAGATGGGGAAGCTCTTATGCTCATTTTTGCATGGAGATTTGTAATTCCTTTGGTGATCAGCATGAATTTGACACGTGGAATTTAAAAGATATATTTCAATGTCCACCATAACTAAAATATTTCAATATGATTCTTATGTAAAATAATTATATGTATAGTATAAGAATGGAGAGTGCACACATAAATAATTTAAAGGCCTTAAAATACTTATCCAATGATCGAATAAAAACTCCTCCTCGACTTTTGAGGAGAATCACTTCAAGTAGAGGGTGGTTGAGATACGTTGTGGGTATGACCAACATAGATCGATCTTAACTTTGAATTTATCGTGTGCCAAGAGGTATCAAATTCCACAAGATGCGATTTTTTTTAGAGTACAAAACTTGAAGAAATATTTGCATCTCGAAGGATTTCATGCCTTTTGGCACATGATAGATATGGAGTTAAGATGGATCTACATTGGTCACACTCCAATGATGTATTTTCAAGGTGGTGAAGGTACATGGGTTTTAGAAACATGTTTCTCACCTTTGAGAGTGCAGAGGCCCTTATAGGTAGTGTGTAGAGCCCTTAGGAATCTAAAGCATTCATCTATTATCAATAATTTTATTTTTTTCATTACTCAAAGTATTTTGCAGTGATTTATATGAGAGGAAGACACTTAGACCTGAATAATCTTCGAGCTATGGAAATTTGCAAGAAAAAAGATCCAAGGACAAAAAAAAAAAAACATTCCTTCAATTGCATTCCTTTCTTATAAAATAATAACTTTTCCAACTATACATTAAGCGACTAATTGATACGGTGTGCAAAGAATTACACTCATTATTCTCCTATAGAGGATGCACTTCAAATTGTATTTGGGCCTGCATTCTGATTGTTTCTTGTATCTTGGGGTTTAGTATTTACTCAAAAAACTAAATTGAATTCTTCAAAGGATCGATGATCATGAAATGGACATGGAATAGGCCCACCTCTTACGCATCATATGGTATCATAGAAGGTTTTGAATACATGGAGAACACCTACATGTGAAACACCCACAATGGCTACCAAAATAGTGGACAAGCATTATTTCTAGGAATGAAAAGAAGTAGAAGACCACCAATGGTGGTCAGTCCTCACGAAAAAAATGATAGGGCAGACTTGGAGGTAATTTTTTCTCGGTTAGAGTAGAGCATTCTTGCAGTAATAAATATGGTAACACATTTTTTTCTAATGAATGGTAAGGATGCTAGCGATATTATCTATTCAAGCCTAATGAAGTCACCTTTCCTTACCCTTCCTCAAGAGAGTTTTGGTGACTTTGAGAATACCATTAGAGGAATTGATTCAAATCTTGTGATGATATGATGGCCAAAGGATATGAAAGAAAGGTAAGGGGATTGTGATTCTTGTTATTCCCAACTCTTAGGGATAACTAAGGAGATGATGTCTCGAGGCCCTCAAGTTCCAGACATGGAGTACCAAGAGATAGCCTGACCAATAGTGTCCACTTGCACAAACATAGACCCACCTTGCCACCATAGATCCAGGTTCATCACGATGGTAACCACCACATTAGATCACTTCCAGAAGACATTGGTTCTTTATCCACGAGGTACAATTCATGTATTATGGTGAGTTTCATTTCAATATTTGAGGCATTTGAGCTTGTTCCATCTATTACAACTTTTTGTTATGTAACGTTTGCTTGGAGATTATGCTCTTTTTCCTATTTTACTTTGGTTGTTGACATTGTGCCCTAGCAAGTGGATCAACCTGAGTGATGGGTTTTCCATAGGGAGGTCCTCGTGACGAGTCGTCATGCCATTCTCAACCATACTTGTCACTTTACATGCTCCATGCCCTCATCTCCATACCTTTTGGGATTTTTGGGTGTAATGACCCAAGAAGGGGTTGCCCCTCATTTCATAGGAAGAAGGGACTGAAGGACCAAAATCTTGTTTCTGGAAAAAGATAAAATCCAATCATTAAAATTCTAGATGATTTCCCAGGGACCCCGAGGACAATGAAATATATCTCATAAGAAACTGATGGGACCCATAAAAAATAACTAATACAAAATTCTAACCAAGGTGGAGCATGAGTGGGAACTTTTTTTAATGCTTAGGTAGAATACCCACACATGTTTTCAAATTGGGGAAGCATGATGTGACCAAGGTAGAGTTAATGTGGGCACAATTTTTCATGCCTAGGTAGAAGGCCCACCTTGGATTCAACCTGGAAACATCTTAAAAGAATAAAAGGCAGTAAATGGGCTTGAAAAAAGGTTTCATTGAAAACAAAGGTGCAACACACCCTCTAAAAAGGCACCCATAAATGAGACACTATAACCCCTTTTATGTCATGAACCTGATGCCAAAAATTCTTCCCCTCATCCATGACGCCTCATCCACATGACTTAGAAAGAGTTACCCTTGGTAAAAATGCATAACATTGTGATACGATTAAACCAATGGGTTGTTTTCTCAATCGTCCCATACCTAGAGTTGGGAAATTGCATAGGGTATTTGAGCACTTTTGTATTTTGATGAGGTGGTTTAGATGTACTTTCTTATATGGATATTTTATTGATTTTATTTACTCATCATGATGCATTTGTCTTGATATCCTGGAGGGTGTATTCATTTTTTCTTTCTAGGACCTAGGTGGTGGACAAGTTTGCAAGAACAAGCATAGCTTGGGCTTACTTGGGGCTTGAATCCCACAGGTTGGATGCCAAGGGCCCACACAATATATTATGATCAAATTCCTTTGGAGACATAGAGGAGACCTTGGATGATATTACACAATCTATACATTCAAAATGAATTACTTGAAAGGGCCAAAATGTCATGTTTTCAGGGCTTGACGTCACCATAGGACTAGGGTTTGGTAGTGATGATGGACACTTGGAACCATTTGAAGGAAGAGGCCCATGGATCGTGGAAGAAAGGATTTGTTTGGAGACCATTGGCCTTTGGAGGCATTGCGCTCCCTTGTCCAACTCAATGACTTGACCAAAAGTACCAAACATTTCCCAAAAGAGGGGTGACATCATGTTTTTAGGGTTTCTTTTATGTGAAATGTATGAATTAAATAATATTAGTTTTGTAAAGGGGAAAGATAAGGGGTTTTAACCCCTTATATTTTTTTTTACCCTAAGTATTGTGGAAAAACTATGTTTAGAGGATTTTAATACATATAGATCATCTCTATTTCATTTTTCATCATATCTCTCTCATTGTGAGAAGAATCCTAGATGAAATTTGCACCCTCTTTGGGAAATCTCTCTCTTTCTTGTGCTCTTGTTATGGTTTCTCTTTTCTATTGGTGGATTAAGTAGTGAAATACCTCTCATGGAGCTATTCTCTTGCATTTGTGGTGGATTAATCTTGGTATAAGGATGTTTATCTTATTGTTGTTGGGACTAGGTAAGGAATCTAACTTATTTTTGCTTCATTGCTTGGTTACAAGTGTTATTTGCCAGAATTATTGGGGATTATAAGGGAATATAATCCCACCATATCCATTATTTTTTTATTGGAATAATTTGTTGCATAAGGTTTTGCTATGAGAAGTAAAAGGGTTTACACCCTTCTAATATTTCCTAGTAAGCATTGTTTGCCTTGGGGAGTAAAACGGCTTACATCCCCAAGGAGAGATCATTGATAACTCTTTATTTATTTGAATATGTAACTCAATAGACAAAGGAACTAATATTATTGTGTTAGATAAATAAAAAAATTCTTTGGTTAACGTGAAAACTAGTGATTTTGAGATTGTCTAAATTGGAAATTGTTCTAGCTACTTGAGGCCTCCTAAATCCCTCAAGGTGTATTGTTTCTATAAAAACTTATTTATGTTTTTATAAAAAAATATATATAGCTAATAGGGATGCATAAAAACCTAAACACTTGCTTGAATAACTCACAATTTAACCCTCGGAAGTTGCTATATTTTTCACCTGCAATCTACTAATCCTATCGCAATTTTTTGGTGGATTACTTGTAATTTTTGGTGGCTTATTCTTCTTCTATAAAAACTTGTTTTCTAGAGAGATAAGGATGAATAATATTTCTTCCATACTTGTTTCTTACAACCTTGTTTCATTTCTAAATTATTTTGCTTCTATACTAGAGTTATACTAATGTTTAGCTTTCCTATCTCTTGCATCATTTGGTAGACTTTTAGAATTTATTTAGAAAATCTAATAATACTTTGTTCACCGATATATATTTTTGTTGATTTCTGCAATTAGGGACAAAAATATTAACTTGCTTGTTTTCCTAACATATAGCTCCTACAGTTAGATTTTCTTATGTCTCGGGAAGGTACAAACAGTCTATGCGGGTACCCAAAGACTTGGAAACCTTAAAATCTTTCGTCCACTTATCAACTTGACCTATAAAGGAATTCATCTCATCATCTCACTTTCTGTGTCATTTCCCCCTGTGGTCACCCAAGATTCTCCCCCTTGAGGTGATCACTTCACCTCTAAAGTGATGGGAAAACCTATATGCAGTGAAAATGGTAGGTGTTCTCTTAGTTGTTTCCATATTGTCATTGGGATTTTCCCAACCTACAACTTGTGCAATAATATTTGGCGTTGTTTTTGGGGAATATTTTGAATCCTCTTCTGAACCCTAATGACACTTTGGAAAGCTATCCCAAATCCTTTCCCTAGATTTCCTAGCAACTCCAATTGAAGGGTGTTCCCCTTCCTCCTTTGATGAGGTTTTATTAACACTCATCTAGCAACTCCACATTCCCATAATCCATCTTCCCTTAAGACATTTCCCCCAGGGAGGTTCAAACATCCTAAGGTTTATCGAAGAAGACCTCCTCTCAAGTCTCCAATTGTTAAAAAAAAAATCAATGGTACCCTTTCCCCTACTTCAATGGCTCACCCTTGCTAAAAGTACCTTTATAAACCCCATAACATCACCACCATCCCTAGATACCCCAACACAATGCCGAAAGAGTCTCACAAATGGTTTCAAAAGTTTCCAGGAAATAATCTGATGATTGTTGATGATCATCTCTACGGCCTAGCTCGAGACATGGAAAATGTGAAAGTAGAATATGAGTATGTAGAAATTAATCTACTAGCCTCATATTTGACTGAATATGCTCAGATATGGTTCAGAGGGATACCTGACAATGACATATCATCTTATGAGGATTTTTACAAGTTATTCAAGAATATATGTACAATGAAGAAATACAATGGGATGTTTGTAGCGCAATTAAATCATATAAATAAAAAGGAGAATGAGACAGTGAGTGAATTTGACAATAGGTTTGAAAAATTGTACAGTCAAATCTTGACATATTTGCATCCTAGGACTGTAGTTGTTCATCTCCACTATATGAATGCATTTCATGGGAAACTTTATTTCATTTTGAAGGACAAGAAGCCAACCACCTTGGAACAAGACAAACAATACAATCCACAAATCAAAGAAAATATCCTTGACTCAAAGGTTTATCATTTTCATTATCCTTGTGTCAAGTCAGAACCAAAGACTAAGGGTTCTAGTAGTAGTGATCCTGATCCAATTGCTCTCTTGACTCAGAAGATAGGTCAGATGAGTACTCAGTTTTTCCTAGCATATAATCAAATCATGGGTTGATTAACCACTATGGAAAGAAATCAATTCCCCCCTAGACCTTAGTTTGCTATGAAACAAAGAGATCCCACATGTTGGAAACCAATGGCTCAATAAGAGGCAAAGGCCCCGAACACTTTGAACCCATTTGGAATGATCATCGCTGAGAAAACACCATGGTGTTCTCCATGTCAAGAACCTCATCAAGAGGATGAGTGTCCCCGACAAGAAGAATATTCTTTTGATAGTATGAAATTCATGGGTATGATCTATAACTTCCAAGAGGAACATGTCACACAGGAACATATTGACGAGGTGAGAACATAGGGGGAAAGAGAGGGGAGACTGTAGTTATTCAATCATTTGAATGACGATCAGAGAAAGGAGCCAAGGAAGAGAAAATATTTGACATACAATAGAAAAACTTAAGCTTCATACCTTCAGTCACAACCTACCTCTCCTCCATCTATAGAAAAGACGGTACCACCACTTACACCTCCAGTACACAAGTTGCTTCCAAATACGACTACAATTAAAGATGAGATTTAGTTGACTTAAATGTTGCAACCATGTTTTCAAAGTTGAATATGATGGTTCCTATAAAAAAAAATGTTCAAAATTCGTTTTGTGAAGAGGGAAATCTTAAAGTTATTACAGGTACCAACTGAGAATAAGTACCTCAAATCATATTGAATAACATGTATCTTGATCAAAAAAGAGACAACAACCCTCCTTTCTGTCTTTCCTTTTCCATGAATGGCCTTGTCCTAAACAATTGTATGATGGATTGTGTGGCCTCAAAAAATCTCATGTCATTGAAGGTAATGGAAAAATTTGGATTGAAGATGACCAAACCATACATAAATGTATTTGGAATTGATTCTAAGAGGGTCATGGTTTATGTACTTTGTGAGAACGTTGAGGTCTTCTTTATTTATTTTCAGCGTATGAGCCTCCTTATGAACATAGTAGTAATTGATGTACTGGGTCGTTGGGGTATTCTCTTATCGAGGAGTTGGTATGTTGATCTTGGAGGTTTCCTTGTCATGGATCACACCCATGCAAACATTCCCATGGGACATAGAACCTTTCACGTATTATACATTCAAGAGCGAGCCAACAAGAATGTGATGGATCGCAACAATTATGACTATACAAGTGAGGATGTGTTTTATGAGGTTTCAGATACCATTTAGCATGATCCATGGGAATTACCTTTCATGCATGAAGAATTCATAGACATGCTAATCAAAAGAACATATTAATACATTTTTTTTTTTGTAAATTTCCATGGGAAATACCCAAGGTCCATCTAGATATTGAAGAAGGAACAAAATAAGGACAAGGAATGTGAAGAATCCATAAAAAAAGAAGTCAATAGAGGAGATCCTTCCTATCCTTAAATTGATAATATCCCTTACATAAACGACATTTAAGGAAGTCTTGCCTTCATGTGGGACAAGAATAAGGGGAAGCCTAAATATGACTAGAAGTATGATAACTATTGGATTGGCCCTTACATCATCAAGAAGAAGTCTAAGAAAGAAAAGTACTATTTGAAATCTTTGGCCATGAGAAATATTCCATTTTGAGTGGATGGGTCTCTTCTCCATCCCTACGTTCATGTCAATTGACTTATTCAAGGCCCAATCCATAGGTACGTAGGTAGGTCATCTTGGTTTCCTTGCATTTTCATCTTGATTTCTCATAGTAACTTAGATTCATTTTCATATTTCATTTTTCTCTACATTCATCTTGATTTCATGTTTAGTTTAGAAATTTAAGAAAAAAAAATGTTAATTTTTTATTTTCTAGATTAGTCTTCATTTTTGGTTTTGATGTATATGGATGAAGGGTGACAGAAGCACCCTATATTTTTAAAGTTTCATGTTTCAATATAGGCACACGTCCACTAGGAGACATTGTGGTTATCATGCACTCTATGGTGAGAACATGTCCCCAAGTAGGAGCTAGATGTTATCCACAAGGATTAGGGATAAATAAGGAGATGATGTCACAAGGCCCTCATGTTGCAAACATGCAGTACTGAGAGAGAGATTGACCAAAAACCTCCACTTGTATAGAAAAAGAACCACCTCGCCACCCCAACTCCAGGTTCATCACGATGTTATCCACCACATCAACTGGCTTCCGAAAGACATTGGGTATTTCTCCATGAGGTACAAGTCAAGTATTATGGTGAGTCCCATTTCAATATTTGAGGCATTTGAGCTTTTTTCATCTATTACATCTTTTGATTATGTAACATTTGATTGGAAATTATTCTCTTTTCCCTGTTTTACTTTGGTGGTTAATATTACGTCCTAGAAAGTGGGTCACCTTTAGGGATGGGTATGCTATTGTGAGGTCCTTTTGACGAGTCATCATGCCATTCCCAACCATACTTTTCACTTTCCATTCTTTATCCCCTCATCTCCTTTCCTTTTGGAATTTTTGGGTGTACTGACCCAAGAAGGGGTTGTCCCTCATTTCATGGGAAGAAGGGGTTGAAGGCCTTGAGGCTTATAGATGGAAAGAGATAAAATTCAATCATTAAACTTATCTATTCTCACCTAGGGATCGCAAGGAAAATTAAATGTGTCTTATAATAAATTGACGGGACCCATGAAAAATAATTAATACAAAATACCAACCTAGATGGAGCATGTGTGGGCACTCTTTTTAACGCTTAGGTAGAATCCCCACACATGTTTTCAACTTGGGGAATCATGATATGACCAGGTTAGTGTCAAGGTGGGAATAATTTTTTATGCTTAGGTGGAAGCCCCACCTTGTCTTCAACCTGGAAACATCCTAAAAGAATAAAAGGAAATAAATGATTTTGGAAAAAGGTTGCATTGAAAACAAAGGTCAAACACACCCTCTATAAAGGCACCAATAAATGAGACACTAAAACCCATTTTATGTCATGAAACCATGCCAAAAACTATTCCCTCCATCCATGACACCTCATACACATGACTTAGAAAGAGTTCCCTTTGGAAACACCCCTAAACTTCACATATGATTCACCCAATAGGTGGTTATGTCAACCTTCCCATACCTAAACATGGAAAGTTGCATAGGGTATTTGAGAACTTGTTTATTTTGATGAGGTGGTTTGTATGTTATTTCCTGTATGGATCTTTTATTGATTTGATTTAATCACCATGATGCATTTTACTTGAGATCCTTGGAGGGAATGTCCATTTGTCTTTGTAGGACTTAGTTGGTGGACAATTTCGGAAGAACGAGCCTAGCTTAGGCTTCCTTTGGCCTTCAATCCCAGATGTTGGATGTCAAAGGCCCACACTCTATATGATGATGAAATTCATTTGGATTCCTAGAGGACATCCTGGAGGATCTTACCAAGCCCCTAAATTCTAAACAAATTGCTTGAAAGGGCCAAAAAGTCACCTTTTGACGGGTTGGCGTCACCCTAGGGATACGGTTTGGTGGCGATGATGGAAAATTATAACATTTTGAAGGAATACACCCATGGAACATGGAAGAAAGGATTTTTTTGAATACCATTGGATTTTCGAGGCCTAACGCTCCCTTCTACAACTTAACGACTTGACCAAAAGTGTGAAATGTTTCCCAAAAGAGGGGTGACATCATTTTTTTAGGGTTTCTTTTATTTGCAAAGTATGAAATACATAATATTATTTTTGTAAAGGGGAAAGATAATAGATATTGACTCCTTATATTGTTTTTTACCCTAATTATTGTGGAAAAACTATGTTTAGAGGATTTGTACAAATATAGATCATCTCTATTTCATTTTTCAGCATATCTCTCCCATTGTGAGAAGACTCCTAGCTAGAATATGTTCCCTCTTTGGGAAATATCTATCTCTTGTGCTCTTGTTATGGATTATCTTTGATATTGGTGGCTGAAGTAGTGTGCTACCTCTCTTGGATCTATTCTCTTTCATTTGTGGTGGATTAATCTTGGTAAAAGGAGGTTTATCTTGTTGTTACTTGGACTACATAAGGAATCTATCTTATTGTTGCTTCATTTCTTAGTTACAAGTGTGAGTTTATAGAATACTTGGCGTGTATAAGGGAATACAACCCCACCATATCGATCATTTTGTTGTTCGAATAATGTTTATCATAATGCTTTACTAGGAGAAGTAAAAGGGTTTACACCCTCCTAGTATTTCCTAGTTAGATTGACCATCCTTGGGAAGAAAAAGGGATTACACCCCCCAAGAGAGGGAATTTATAGCTCATTATTTATTTGAATCCATAACCCAATATATAAAGGCACTAATCTAATTTCATTGGAAAAATAAAATATTACATTGGTTAATGTGAAAACTCAGGATTTTGAGATTGTCTACATTGGAAGTTGTTCGAGTAGCTTGAGGCCTATTAAATCCCTCAAGGTGTCTTGTTTCTCTTATAAAGTATTGATTATATTATAAAAACAAATCTACAAACAATAGGGATGCAACAAACCCTAAAAAAATTCTTGAATAAATCACAATTAAACCGTTAGAAGTTGTTAATATTTTTCCCCTACAATCTACTAATCCTAGTGCACTTTTTTGGTGGATTACTTGCAATTTTTGGTGGCTAAGTTTTCTGGTGTAACAACTTTTTTTCTACAACCATAAGGATGAATAATATTTATGTGGTAATTTTTTCTTACACCCTTGTTTCATTGCTAAAGTCTTGTGTTTTTATACTAGAGTTATACTAGTGTTTAGCTAGCCTATCCCTTGCATCATTTGGTAGACATTTAGCATTTATTTAGAAGCTATAAAAATCATTTCTTCATATATATATATATATATATATATATATATATATATATATATATATATATATATATATATATTACTGCTTCAATTATGGGCAAAAATAATAACGTGCTTGTCCAATTAATGTATAGCTCATACAATTGGATTTTCTTGTGTCTCGAGAAGGTACATAGACTCTCCGAAGGTACCTAAAGAATTGGATACTTTAAACCAGTTCCGAGATGTGCCATAAAAGGCATATTCCACTTAGAAACTTGACCTATAATGGAATTCATCTCATTATCTCACTTTCCATCTCATTTCCCCCTAGGGTCACTTGAGATTCCCCCTTTTGATGTGATCACTTCACCTCTAAAGTGATGGGAATATCTATCTTAGGTGACAGTGCGTAAATGTTCTCTTATATGTCACCATATTTTGGTTTGGGCCAAGATTATATCATCCTACAACTTGTGTGATAACAATTCCCATTATAGTTCAGTGGAGGCCCAAGAATGAAGGCTTATGATTCAGTGGACAAGAATCCAACATAAGTGAAACTCAAACCTCATTCGTCAACACAAAAGGAACAAGAATATAATCTATTTCCATGGAGGAAAAGGTAAATTGAACAGGAGTATGCACCAAGTCACTCAAATTTTCTTGTAGAAGCTTGGAAGAGGGAACTAGAGAGATAATTTCATCATCTAGATTTTCTCCAATTCTTAGTGGACCAAGCATCAGTCTAGACTAAAAAGGTATGGATTTATTTGATTCTGTTGCAAGAAAAGGGGTGATAAGGATAATGATTTTTGGGACTCTAGAAGGCCAAATAATCCATGTAAGAACTATTCCCAATACTGCAGATTGACTAGACATTGGGGGGACAAATATTGGAAGCTTCACCCAGAACTCTATCCAAAAAACTGAACAACCAAGAAGAAGTCTTGGAGATTCAAGGTAAATGGGAAAGAGGAGTTGTTGTCACTTGCAGTTCAAACAGAAATATTTTTCTACTAACCTATTGTATCAATGAATGCCATCGAAATCCATGAAAAGGACAACAAGGTTATGCCAAAGGAAGCCCATACTCATCTCTTATCTTCCATCCTACATTAAAGGAATCCTTTATTTGAGATATATCAAAATTTTCTTGATGATAAGAGAATAAGGAGATTTGGTTTCAAGCTTTTGGGGATGAAAATCCTCCAAATGGGACAGTGTAATTCGAATTGGATCCTCACCCAGAATACTTTGTAAATTTCAAATCATTTTTTTTTTTCATTGGTATTTTAGGAAAAAATGCAAGTGGAAACAAACCATTGTGATGGCTGGCCTTCTAAATGCAACCATTCAAAATGAAGGTTGTAGTGAAAATTAGACAATGTGAGATAAGAGGATAATTGGGGGGCAATTGAAGTAGCAGAAATAAGATCTTGAAAGGAATCCTTCTCAAAGTTGATGGATGGAGGACTTGAGAAGCGTGTTAACAATGAGCCAAGGTATCTTGAAGCCATGGTTATCAACAATTTAGTTATGTTAGTGAGTAGTAATGCATGATATGTTTGATCATGCATAGCTCACCCCCCTTTTGTAATGAATTCTTTGAACATAATAAAAATAGTTCATGTTTCATGTGTTTAATCCTCTCTATATTTCTACATATAATCCATTTTACATTTATGTTACAAATTTATTTTTTGAAAAAAAAAACATATTATATAATAATGGTTTGAGTTCATCACATGTACGGTACGAGTCATGGAAGAAAATTTCACACAAAACAATTGATTTTCTTTATATACATAGTGTTTCCCTTAGTTGTTTGTAATGATTGATTGAATGAAAACATGTGAGGTTGTGCTCTTCATAAAATCATTCAAAATATAGAGATCGATGGGTAGTACTTGAGAAAATTACTGAGAGAAAGAGAAAATTATGTTCAAGATCGACTTTTGTTCATTATTTTGATGATATAAAAAGACATTGTGGGAGAGGCAAGGCATAAGTACTCTTTCTACAGGTTACGCTCTATATATGCATCCACCAACATATATTTACATTCACCCATTGCCTTATGTGCAATATGGCCAAATTACAATGCATTCGTAGTTTGTAAAATGCCCATACGATTTTTTGAAATTGTGTCCAAAAGCCCCTACACAACATTTTTTCACCTGGGGATCGATGTATAAGATATTATGTGCATTTTCATACTCGAATGATGTATTTTTAGGTGATGAAGGTCCTTCCGTTTTAACAACACATTTCTTTCCTTTGACGATATGCAAAGCCCCTTGTCGAAAGGAAATAGAGCTTTAAGGCATCTAAAGAATTCATCTATTGTCAATAATATTATTTTATTTTCAGTGATTAATATGAGAGGAAGGGAATTATCCCTAAATACTCTTCAAGCTATGAATATTTGCAATAAAAAGGATCCGAAGATCAAACAAAACAAGCATTCCTACAATTTCATGATCTCCTAATAAAACCGTAACTTTTCCAATTGTACATCAAGCGGCTGCTTGATATTATCGGCAGAGAATTACACTCAACATTCTCCTACACATGTTGCACTTCAAATTGTATTTGGGGTTGCATTCATATTGTTGCTCATGGATTGGGGTTGATCTTTTACATAGCAAATTGGAAAATTGAATTGAATTCTGCAAAGTATTCATGTTGATGAAACAGATAGGCTATATTCCAACCGTTTATGGATCAAATTATGCCAAATAAAGTTTTTAGTTCAAATTAGTATTTCTATGTGAAATTAAAAAAAATACAAAATATCACCCAAAGATAATTGTTTTTTTGTGTGTATCTTAAACCAATAATGTCATAGTAAAAAGAATAATATGGTACTTATTTATAAACTAATTAATAATTTATTATATTACCATTTGATCTTTTCGACACAAATTTATAAACAACTACATCTCCATTAGGTATTACATACCACATGTGTGACTATTATAACATCGAGTTATGATAGAAAACTAGCAAGCTAAGAAATAGAAGTATTTATCAATAAAAAGTAGAGAAATAACATGTGGACCACTCGAATTGACAAAGATATCATAATGGTGAGAAAGTGAAAAAAAAACAGCTGCTATTCAAATTTAAATGAGGCCAAAGAAGATCTTAAGTCCCCCATCAATTTTTCCCAGCCTACTCGCATGATAAGCAATTCAATTATGGATAGGCACACATGTTATAGGTAGGATTACCTATATTTTCTATAGAGCCACATGAACTAGTGCAATGCAGTCTGAACAGATCGTTGAATTTCCCTACAAAAATAGAAATGGGTGCATTCAATTTGAAAAACCATATTCAATTGAATGTTCAAAATAGTCATGGAATATGCATAATAATTTAGAATAAACAATGTTTCATTTCCTTACTCGTTCGTATTCCCTCCATTGCTTCTCCAAAAAGACTCTTGTTATATACGATAATTGTTCTTTGTAGTATTTCAAGTTCTCTAAGCATTCCCCACTATGATAATTAGCAAGAACCTTGACAACGCTATAACTATTACCACTGCAAACTATTGAAAACCCATATTGTATAATTGCACTAAATCTATCTAGAATTTTTTGATCACCAATTCTACAAACAAAAGTAGACCCTGCAATTCCAAATTGCCAATATAAACGTATAATCCAAGCATTGTGCATCGAATTGATACAAGAATAAATATTTCATTATCCAATTACCTTGATCGTTCCTCTTTGTTGCGGAATGTACAAACTATGATGGCTTCCCCAAACTAAGAAGACAACAAGAAAAGACGTTAAATTCTTTTCATATTATACAACATTACCAATCAATTGTTGTAGTTGGTCAATTTGGGTACTAGTACTAGCTAGTCCAAGCCATATGGAAAATACAACTATCTTTCCATTTCTAAATTTAATTTTTAAATGAAGCATGTTGGGATTGATATCCCATTCATTGTCTGGAACTGGTATAGGGATGTTGAAAGATGAAGGTGCAACATTCAAATGAAAAATTAAAACCCACATATGAAGCAGAGATAAATCAATAATTCTCCATAGAAAAATTGTAATTATACCCATAAATTCTATGAGGATATCTCCAATTGAATGTTACTTTGAGGGATTTCCTAGAAATCTTATACCATATGGATATTTCCAAGAATAATTTATTTGATTGAGATTTTGAGTGTCAATGTACGAATCTCCAAACATAAACATCATTACTTGGTCTTATGCACTCCACATTTTCTTTCACAAATTACAAAGTGTGATATCAATATTGAAGAAACCATGAGAAAATATGCTCATCACCACTTGCTATTCAAGGGAAACGTTGTTACATTTATACTTGTAGAGCTTATCGAAAAATTAGGAACATAATCCTACTAGTGTGGATCTAGAATAACTTATGATCTAAAAATGAAAATCTAGTAAAAAAACTCCTGAACAAAGTTCTATCAAAATAGAAGTTTCAAGATTATTCTAACATCCCCCTTTAATGGAAAAATGAATTTTCTACGAAATCTAACTTGCTTCTAAAAATTTTAATCTTGATTTTACCAAGAGGTTTGATAAATATATCAGCCACATTATCATTGGTATTACAAAATGTCAAACCAATTTCATTTGATTCAATCTTCTATCTCACAAAGTGATGTTGTAGCTCAATCTGTTTTGATCTTGCATGATATATTGAATTGTGTGACAATTTGATAGAACTTTGATTGTCACAGTTGATGCATGTTCGACCATTTTTCTCCTATTCGACATCTGTGAGAATTCTCCGCAACCAAACAACCTCACAGGTGGCACTCATCAAGGATTTATACTCAGATTCTATTGACGACAAAGAAACAATAGGATGCTTCTTGCTCCTCCATGATACAACCCTATATCTTATATGAAATGCATAGCCTGGTGTAGCTCTTCTTTCATCAGGATTTCCTTCCCAATCTGAATCATAAAAAATTGTTAGATCAACATCAAATTCATCAGTATACATAATCCCAAAATTTATTGTTCCTTTCAAGTAACAAAGTACTTTCTTTGCAACTTTCTAGTGACTCTTTGAAGGCTTAGGCATGAACTGAATAAGGATTCTAACTGAGTATGCATTGTATGTTCTCGTAGTGGCGAGGTAGTTCATAATTCCAACCAATTGACGATATAAAGTACCATCTTCCTCTTTAGTTCCATGTTCACTGTATAACTTTGCATTTTGTTCTGAGGGAGTTGACATAGATTTAAATTCAATCATGTTGAACTTTCTAAGAAATTATTTTCTATATTTACTTTGAGTGATGAATGTTTTACTAGGATCTCTCCAAACCTCTATTCCTAAATAGTAATGCAATTCGCCAAGATCTTTCATTTCAAATTCTTGAGACAACTGAATTTTAATCTCTTCAACTAAATTGAACACACTGCCTGTAATAATCAGATCATCCACATATAAATATATTAAGGAAACATTTCATTCTTCATCTTTCTTAACATACACATTAGGATCATTTTTGCTTTTCACAAACCCATTCTGATAAAATAAGGTATATATCTTTACATACCAAGATATCAGTGCCTATTTCAAACCATATAATGCATTCCTTAACCTGCAGACTAGATGTTGTTGTCCCTGCTTGACAACCCCTTCAGGTTGAACCAAATAAACCTGTTCTTTTAAATCACCATTCAAAAAAGAATATTTCACATCTAACTGATGTGTTTTCCATTTATGTTTTGTAGCTTAGGCAATCACTACTCTAATTGTGTTCAATTTATCTTCTGGTGAAAACTTATCTTCGTAATCAAATCTCTCCTTTTGTGCATATCCTTTTGCAACCAGTATTTCCTTATTTTTATCAATTCTACCATCTGCTTTAAATTTAGATTTATATAACCATTTTCTTCCAATAGGGACTTTGTTTTCATGAATTTCAACTAATTTCGATGTTTGATTTTTCATAAGGGAGTCATATTCATAATTCATAGCATTTCTCTACTCTTCATGTTCTTTATCTTGATCACAGTTTACAGGTTCTACAACATTCATTACATGATACATGAATGCAAAATCTTTATACCTTATAGGTAGATGAGTTTGTCATCATGACCTCATTGGTCCTTCACTACTTTCCTCTCGTCTTCTTCTCTGTACTGACTCTTCTCTACTTGATGTGTCCTGACTTATTGAAGTGTACATGATTCTTTAATTCAGTTCTCGAACATGTACCTATTCATGTTCATTTTTAACCATTGCATCTATTTTTACATGTTCATCACTATCATTATGCCAAGAATATGCATCATTCATTATATCAACTCTATCTTCATTCTCATGAAACATTACATCTCTACTTGCAAACAATTTATGTGAACTAGGATCAAACAATTTGTATTCTTTTTTATCAGTACAATACCCAATAAAAACACACTTGATTGACTTTGCATCGAGTTTTATTCTCTCATGCTTTGGAATATGTGAAAAGGCAGTCAATCCAAATACTCTTAAATGACTGACATCAAGTTTACAACCATAAAGAATATCAAAAGGAGTTTGGAAATCTAATTTCTTAGTTGGACTTTGATTCTTTAAATAAACTGCAGTATTAATGACTTCTGCCAAAAAACCATTAGAAATGTTTTTCTGTTGAATCATACTGCGAGAAAACTCCACCAATGTTATGTTCCTTCTCTTAGCAACACCATTTTGTTGAGGTGTATGAGGTATTGTAAATTGTTTTGGATCCCATGAAATTTACAATAACTTTTAAATGCAACTGATGTATATTCACCACCCTGATCAGATCTGAGAACTTTAATAAATTTTCCTATCTATTTCTCAGTCATAGTTGTGAATTCTTTAAAGTACTCAAATACATCACTTTTTCTCCTTATGAAATGGACCCATTTATATCTAGATCTATCATCAACACAAATAAGAAAGTAGGAAGCACCACCAAGTGACCTACTTTGCATAGGTCTGCATACATCAATATGATTTAATTCAAGTATATATGTTTGTCTTTTCTTTGTATGTATGTGATATGTCTTTCAAGTGCACACGCTTCATATGGAAAATGATCATTCTTCATAACAAGAAGACCTTCTACCATTGTTTTTCTTTGCAACAATATCAAATCATTATAATTTAGGTGCCCATGCCTGTGGTGCCATAACTCTTATGTTGACATTGTTGTGGATGTCAATGCAACATGATGGTTCATTGTCACATCCAAATTATACAATCTACCAACCCTGGTACCTGTGGAAACGATCTTGTAGTGATTCTAGATATCTTTCGCAACACACCTCAACTTACCAAAATCCACTGTTAGATTATTATCACTGATAGTTGAAACATATATCAAATTATTTTCAATACCAGGTACATACGTCACATTATGAATCTGCTTCAATTGTCCATTAGGTAAGTTCACACTTGTTACTCCATAGCCTTGGACTTTATGTGATCTATTATCTCCTACGTAAATGTGTGTTCCATTGAGTTTCTCATAATTCATCATAACATTTTTTATTACAGGTCATATGAGATGATGCACCAGAATCTATGAAGCATGCATCATCAATTTCAACATATAATGCAGCTTCAGAAATAAACAGCTTAAGACTTTTAAATCCATCATTGACTAAAGTATATTTATGCAAAAAGATTCCATTATGCCTTTTATATCTCTGATTTGATTCATGATTCTTTCTTCTATAGCAATCTTTAGCAAGATGTCTAGGTTTTCCATAATATTCACATTCAACATTTCTCTTAACATAAGAATCATGATGTGTCATACTTTTTTTCTTTACTTGATACCTACCTTTGTTCTTGTCCCACGGTTTACCTCATTATGATCTTTTACCTTTTGCAATCAAAGCCAAATATGAGCCACTTGAGTCATGATCATAGTTCTTCATTCTTTCTTCTTCTTGAAGAAGAATACCAACCAATTCATCAAAAGTAGGGGGTGTTGGTCTCGCTGAAAGTGTTGAAATAAAGATTTTATAATCTTGCACTAAACCCATCAAAGAAATTGTTACTAAATCATTAGTGGAAACCTGTTCACCAATGTCACCCAACTTATCACTTAAATATTTAATTCTGGATAGAAAATTACTTATGCTTTCATTGGCTTCCATTTTGATAGATAATCGCTTAGTTTTTAAAAATAAAATATGGTTTGCATTAGAGGTTTCATATAAACCTTTGAAAACGTCCCACATCTCTTTGAATTTTTTACAGTCTCTTATATGAGGAATGATGTTGTCCTTTATAGACATACACAACAACACTTTCTCTTTCATCTCTTTCCTATCCCAATATGGATTCGAGATAACACCAATGGGTTTGGGATCATCTCCTTTGACAGGCGTTCATAAGCTATATGCCTCTCGAATGGTGGTCATCTTAAACTTTTAGTTTACATAATTCTCTCCATCATTTAAATACGAATCAACAAGAAAGTTTTCCATCTTCTATAACAAATAATTCAATGATTAATAAAGAAAAACTGTGTTGTTGTATTTTACCTCCGACACTGGGTCCAACTCAGTTGCAGGTCACCCTTCTCTGATGCACCAGTGATCACTCAAACCCCAATCTTCCTCACACCAAAGGTTGTGCAAACAACGATATAAATAATTCCCAACAAACAAAATTATGACGCGTTCACGGTTTCAAAACGCATCCACAAAGAATTAGCACGCAACAACTATGGCGGAAATGCTATTTAATTTTGCACAAAATTGCAGTGACAAGATCGTTAGATTGCTTAGCACATAGTCCAACACGCAAATCTAGCAACAAAATTAAGCAATCCATGAAACGCAACAACCAACGCATCAATTACAGCTCGCACCCTGAGATCACGCCAAGAGACAACGAATGTATATATGAGGGAACAACAAATATATATAAGAGACTGAGACATCGAACACTCCATAGGTGCATCACACGCATTGGTGCAATCATATCACTCAATTCGCAGTGATAACCATATCACAGTTCTCTCAAATACCATTATAATTAATCGACACTTCATGCAAAAATATTTTTGTATTTAAATTTATGATTCTTTCATAGTTGATATGTTGGAACTATTGTTTAGTTGTGGGATGGAGTCGAATGAGGTTGCACAACCTCATACATTCGTTGGTACTCATTTTCATATAAACGAAGGTGAGGTTTTCAGTGTGTCTTTTAAGAAGTATGATTTAAATTTTTATAATAATAATAATAATAATATATTTGTAAGGTTATGGCCAAGTCACACATAAAATTGGTGTTTGAGATCTTTTGTTTGTGAGAAAAGAGATACTCTCTATGTAGCGATTTTATTTCTAAATCCTATGGAGGTGTACATACCCTATGACCTTTTGGATTTGAATTTGTGACATATTAAGAGAAAACACCCATTCTTAAACATTAGGCCCACTCAAGATGTATACAAACCCCACCTTATTGAGGTGAAGGTAGCCCTACTTTATAAAAAGGAAGGGTTTGAAGTTACTTTAATATATGGTGACATGTACATCAAGACATATACCAATCCATATTTGGAGTCCCACACTTCATGCAAAATATGTAGATAGGGTTTAGTTCCTGATTTTTGTTTATGTGTTAAGGAAACTTTGTGATGCAATGTTTATTGGGTTGAAAGTCGTTATATGTTACTTTTACATTATATTATTATTTTTTTAGGGTTACAACAAGACACTAAATTGGTGTATAAGACCTCCTTGTTTGTGGGACAAGGGACTTCTCCATATAACAATTTGTCTGTTAAAGCCTATAACAATGTACATACCCTACACCCCTCTAGATTTGAATCTCTAAACTTTTATAAAAAAACATGTGTTCTTAACCATTAAAACCACTCAAACTGTACTATAATTATATGATTATGTTACTTCAAAAACAACTTAAATTGATTTTGATGATTATATTTTCTTTATAAGCATATGAGCATATGGATTCAAATCTCATATGAAGATATTTTTAAATTATAACGTGTGTCTTACCGTTTGATTATTGATACACGTTCAAAACATATTTGATTAAATTAAATTGAAAGGCAATCAGGTTAGTATATCTTATAATTTTTACTATTGGTTAACAACGAAATAATTGGATGCATTCTTAATAATCTTTTAAAATAGTTTTTAGTTGTGTCCTAAAGGGGTGTTGGATATATGCGCTAATTTTGAATTGTGTTGTAAGTTGTTGATGGTTTTTATATCATATTATTAAGTCACATAATTATTTCATTAATAATTTTTAACTATATATTATTAATATTTAACGATACATTACAACACATTACAATGTAATTTTTAATGATACACGACATATTCTTAAATTATAGTAAAAATTTGGATTTGTCGATTTATTTTTATTTTGTATGAATATACTATGTATATCGTATTTGGTAGTTTGTTATCAAAAAGTACAATATATGCATAATTATTTGGCCTCGAGTGTGTTATTAGTCCCCGTTGAAGGTGTAGAGGGACTATAGTGATCAATGATAATTTGTTGACTTTATATTAGTTTGTCCTTTGACTACAAATATTTGCATAATATCTATTCTCAGAACTAGGGAACTAAAAACATTGATTTTTATATAATAAAAGATATCATATATGTCATGATCTGATTGGATAACAGATTGGAGGTCTTAATGCCGGCTTCGCTATTCCAAATGTTTTATATGTTAGCATATCCGAAGTTTTTGATCATATATGGTCTTTCTGAAGTTTTATTTTTTTCTTGAAATGTTTGGATATCCAAAGTTTTGAAGATAGAGAGTCAGTTTTTTATTAGTTCACTTCATATTAGTTTGTCCTTTGAATAATGTTATTTTTACATAGCCTCTATTATTCGAACTATTGTTACTAATTTTTTTATATTGTTATAAAATAATATAATAAATCTTTTTTCGTACGTAACATACATGTCACACTGCATTCTTTCTTAAATGTTTACAGAGAAGTCCTGAAAGACTTAAATTCTTACCTAACAAGCCTCACAGCCTTAAATGTTTACATAACATGCCTGTTACAATACATTTTCCTCCAATTTTTTTTATATGCAATGTTCTCTGCAGTGAATATGGGCAATATTGTTCTTCAACGACATTGCTAGTTCACTGGTTCATGCTTGCTTCTTGCTTGTTCACTGATTTCTTGTTTCCGTGTTGTTATTGCTCTTGTTTGCCTTTTGGTCTTGTTGCAGTTTGCATGCTTGAGATTCCGCAACTGCAATTGGAACTTGCCTTCTTTCGTTCCCAATTGACGGGTGGGTTTAGGTGTCGTGTCTAGCTTCCTTTTCTATTTGTAGTTTGCATGTGAGAGATTTGACTACTGGGGATGCCTGAGTCGAAATCCTCTTCCAGAACATCTTTGTATGTGAGGAGAAAATATAATTACCTTTTCCTATACATCATTATGGATATGATGGAGGTAGGTTTTGTGTCGAACATTGGTGATCAGGAACGAGACGAAGACATCAATAAAGTCCTTCTTCTATGGTCGTAGTAATCACATACAAAGATGGACTGCAAGAGGATTTTGATCGCTCCCAATATTGAAAAATACCAACCATGAAAACTACACCTTTCTTAATTTCTTGCACAGTGGCAGGACTTTGGACGATCCTCACAGCCTTGAATGTTTACCTAATAGGTCTCACATCCTGAAATTTTTGGTTAACATATGTGTTACAATATATTTTCCTCCAAATGTTTGGATACAATCTTGTGTGGAATGAATTTGGCCAATATTGTTCTTTACTAGCATTCCTGGTCAGTTGGTTGGTGCTTGCTCCTTGGTTTGATGGTTGCTCCTTATTTTTGTTTGATTCAACTTTGTAGGGTTGAGGTCCTGCAACTGGAGTTGGTCCCTTTGGTGCTTCTTCACTTGGATGTTATTTGTTGCTTGGTCTTGTTTGCTTCGAATTTTCAAGGTTGGGGTCCTGCATCTGCAGTTGAACCTGTTGTTATAGTTTGTGGGCCAGGTTATTTGCTTTTTTCCTTCTCCATTCATCGGTGCGTCTCACTTTTTTCGGTTTTTATTCTTGCATTGCTTGACAGGCATGTTTCAATACATTTTCATCCTTTATTTTTTCTTTCGCAATGTTGTATGCAGTGAATATGGGTGATATTTTCTTTGGCGATGTTCCTGGTTCACTGGTTTCTACTTGCATGTTTCTTGTTTATTGGTTTCTTGTTTACCTATTGTTGTTGTTGTTGTTATTGTCATTCCCCATTGACGGGTGGGTTTTGTTGCTAGATTTACTTTCGTGTTCGTTCTTTGCTATTTTCTATTTCGAGTTTGCAAGTGAAAATTTTAAATGTTGGAGATGCCTCAGTCAAAATCCTCTTCCAGAACATGTTTGTATGCGAAGAAAAAATTCAATTTCCTTTTTTATATGGAAGTGGGTGTTATGGAGGTGTTCCGATTGTGGATGTAAAATTCCAACCATGCAAAACTATAGCTTCCTTAAATGTTTGCACAGTGGGAGGCCTTTGCACGGTCCTTACAGTCTTCCATGTTTACCTACCAGACATCACAACATGAAGTGTTTTCTTAATAGGCGTGTTACAATATATTCCTCTGTTTTTTTTATACAATCTTGTCTGTAGTAAATTTGGACAATATTGCTCTTCACCGACATTCCCGGTTGACTAGTTGATGCTTTCTCGTTGGTTCGTTGGATGCTTCTTATTGTTGTTTGATTCAACTTTGCAGAGTTGAGGCCCTATAGCTGTAATTAAGCCTCTTCGTACTTGTTTCTTCACAAACATATATCCACTTGGAAAACACAAATTGGAACATGGTTTTATAGTTGGGTCACCAAAAAATACTATTAAGATAAAATAATATGCAAAATTTTGTAGTGGATATAAACAACATCTCTTTTGACTTGAACCAAAGTTTGTTGAGCTCCAACTATATTTCATAGCTGAGAATGTTTTTCCCATAGTTAATTTCTTTCAATGGATTCATATTTATGAGACTAAGTGTTTTTGTGTGAACGATAAAGTTCTTGTCTCCCTTTCTTTTTCCTCTTCTAAACTTGCCCATTTTTCCCTTTTGTTCTTCCCCTCTATTATGCGTTTTTGGTTCTATACTTTCACACGTTTTTGTGGTTGTGGTTTCCCGAGGTGGAGAACTGACAAATCACCATCTCCATCTATATATTCGCATAGCAAGTCCAACTGACCAATGTTCATTTGCATACTTGGCCAATTTCTTCTAAACTTGCATGCTTTTCCCTTTTGTGCCTCCCCTCTATTATGTGTTTCAGGTTCTATACTTTGTCACGTTTCTGTGCTCGCGGGTTCCCGAGGTGGAGAATTGAAAAATAATCATCTCCATATATATCTTCACATCATGATTCTGACTGACCACCATTCATTTCCATACTTAGCCAATTTAAAGAACACAGGTTCACGGATAGGTTCTATTGAACTCTAGTGCCCCGTGTTCGTGGTATATATATTGCACCCAAAAATTTAGTTCTCTACAATTCAAACTCGAAATCCTCAAACTCGCAAGCCTAAATATACCTACGATGAATTTTTTTATTCGACCTACCTTTCCATACTTAGTCGATTCTTCAAAGTTTTGTGGGTTCACGCACTCCCGGGTTCAGAAAAGTTTAAAAGCATTTTTCGCTACCCTCCATCCCCGCCACCTTTCGTCCTTCCCAATGCACATTAATTATGATTTTAATACTGACAACCCACCTGGAAGGTTAAAAAATATTGGCTTTAATAAGAAAAAATGTCGAGGACATCTCCCATTAAAACGCATTATCAGGCGAATATTATGGGATATGATAAAAAAAATTGCGTCCATTTTGAATTTGCAAAATGTGTTGGTTATTTTAGTTTTTTAAAGGCATCATCATAGTGATAGTGCAATATTTTACTACCACGCTGTCATCCACAAATGTGTCATCCACAGAGGTCTTGACATGATGTCCCTCTTTAATACTGTGCATATATTACAAGTTGTCATATTTGAGAACCTGCTTGCATATGGGAATGTTAACTCATGTTATTAGTGAGTATTCAACACACACATTCAAAAATATTGGCATTCATAAGAGAAATGATCAAGGGAATATGCCATTAAAATGAATTAAACCAAGATTTATGCAATATTATACTATAATCCTCCAGCGTTCATTTTAAATACTTATTCCCATTTCTCTCTATCATCGAAGACTTGGGATTTAAGGTGCCTTCATTGTAATGTTGTTGGTCATGGACATGTGAGACAAGTTAGAGATTCCATTTGATCCCAATTGAAAGACGAGGGGATGGTTTTATGTGACGTCATCTTTGATGGAAAACACAAAAAATAAATCAAGTATCTTGTGATTGGTGTTCTCCCTGTATTCGATGATTTGGTTGGTTGAAAGTCCTACCTGAAGATTTGTGTGTTGAAATTATTTGTTTTGTTACTGGGAGTTGGAAGGGACTTTCGGGTCACCTGCAAAATGATCCTTCTTTGAAGTATATAACTTCTTCCAAGAACACAAATTTGGCAAGTGTATCGAATTTTGTAGACCACACAAGAATTTATCTTTCATCAGAGGATTCACACATATTGTGGCTTGCAAAATGTTATGGAATATTCAGAAATGACACCAAATATTACTCCATTCGTGAATATACTCAGAATGAAATTATAAATTTGGATTGCCGCCAGTATGAGAAACTGTATGGGTGGTTGAATCAACATCCTAAAATAAAATAAGTTTCTATTTCAAATTGTGTTGAGCTACTTTTGGGTGTGGTAACACACTTGAAAAAAAGTAATATTATTTATCAAAGTTTGTTCATCGTCCTCTGGATGTAGTAAAAAACTCCACATACAATCAAATTTCTATCTCTACTGCACATTTGTTCCACTATTCTTATGCACATGATTGCATCTAGATCGATGAGTTTTCCCCTATTTGCACAAATATTATCCTCCTACTTGAAGGTGGGTATATAACAAGGGAACTACGATCTCAAAATTTTCTAATTCCTGCATCGACATGTAACTGGGAAAATTTAGTGGTAAGGAATTATGGATTATGGGCTTTGAAACTCTTTTTGGAGATTACTTTAGACTACCACCTTCTGCAAGAAGTTTGGCGTGTTCAGGTAATGATTTGGTTTATGAAAATCACCTGTTACTACCACCTTCATGTAATCAGTTTACTTCATTATTTAGAGGATACCTTAATTTAATGGTGTATTCTAGACCTGTTTCCACCTAATATCAATCTTCCTGTTGTTTCCCTTGCTTTGAATAAGGAAAATGCATTTCTTTTTTTGTAGTAGAACCGATATTTGAAAAAAAACAAAGGAATTTCTTGATACTTGAAGTAAGTGCCTTCTTGGTCATAGAGTTCTTCCATCGCCATCTTTCACTTGCACAATTAATTATATTCCTACCTTATTTCTTTGTCCAGGTGGTGGATCCTTCTATCCCAACCAACATGATGGAAATAAACTAGCTCTAGCTCTAGGGAATTTGATCTCTTCTGGGAATCTGAGTTGACTATATATTAATTTTAGTTAATTTAAAAAGGTTTATGTGTGAAACCTAAAGTTAGACATAGAAAATACAATTTATTATTTATTAAAATATAGAACAATTTATTTTTTGAGTACATTGTTGTTCAAAACGTTTTAGGCATTGTTTAGGATTCACGTCCTTCAAGGATGTTAATTAATCACACAATTAATAGTTGTTGTGCCAATGCAATCGAATTGTCGTCCACTATGTCAATAGAATTAACATTGCAATGTCAGATAATAGATTTATGACATGTACATAATGTGAAGGTCATTATCGCACATGATACCCAACATCAAAGTATTTCTAGACTCAGAGAAACATTGTAGTTGTCGTGAAAAATCAACACTAACATTGATGTTCTTTGCAGGTCTAACAATCTTGCAGTATAAGTTCTTTGACAATGACAACCCTTCTTGTTAACCACATTGTTGCACTACGGTCAATATCATTGTTCCCATTTCCACCGCGTGTGTCGATGTCCGAAGTTGAAGCTATCTGGAGCATGGGGTCACCACCAGTGCGGATGCCTGAAGGTGAAACTACCTGGAGCCTCAGATCATGACTTCTTACACTTCACATTAGTATTAATAGTGATTGAAAGTTTATTGTATGTCGAGTCTGTTACTACATCCATAGGTCGCTCAAGAATCTTTGACATAGAAACTGGTTTTCTGTCAAGTTTGTTACAACTTTGGCATAAAACGTTCTGTAATTTTAGAATGTTGATTCAAATGCGCATACAGTTTCTCACGTTCATGAGTATCCAATTTTATAATTTTCTTTCTGAGTGTATTCGGGCATGGAGTAATATTTGGCATCACTTCAAAATATTCCAGACCATTTTGTGGGCCGCGGTGTCTGCTACCCCTATGACGAAAGATATATTCTTATGTGATTTGCAGCATTTGATACACTTGCCAGATCTATGTTGCTGGAAGAAGGTATGTACTTCGAAAGAGGAACATTTTGTAGGTGACTTGGATGTCCCTTCCAATTTACAGCAATAAAACAAAAACATTCAACATACAAATCTTCAGGCAGGATTTTCAACCAAAAAAATGATCAAATATAGGGAGAATAACAGTCACAACATACTTGAAATTTTTTTTGTCTCATATTTTGTTGGCTAATAGGATTTGTTTCCCCCGAAGCTAATGTCACATAAAACCACTTCCACGTCATTGAATTGGTCCTGAATCACATCTCTAAGTTGTCTCAGATGTCGATGACCAGGAACATTATAAGGAAGGTACCTTAAACCCCAAGTTTTTGACAATAGAGGGAAATTAAAACTTAGAAAAGTATGGAATGTTGAATAACCAACCAATGCAGGAAGACAATATCTAGAAGAGACAAGTTATTTAAAAATATGGGATAGATCTAGCTAGAAGCACCAATGGAGTCCAAGACCCGAAATTGATATTCAACTCGTTGTTTTTATGAAACAAGCATTTGATGATGAAGTTTAAATCTATGAAATACTGTCCACATGCTTCATTATTGTACATATTTGATTTTTTTTATCGACGACAATCCCAATCATAGTCATTATGGAAAATAATCTCAGTTGTATTTTGTAACCAAGTTTATCTGAATACATAATACTTGAGGTTTTTGTATGCTGTTTTCCAATCTCTGGTATTGTTTTTTATTTTATTTTGTATTGTTTTTTATGTGTTGTTAAACATGGATGACAATCTTTTCTTTTTGATGCCAAACACTTCGATTCAAATAAAGGCTACTATGTTCGCTCCTTACATTTTGCATGGAAAAATAATTTGTCATATCCCATACTTATGTGGTGCTCTCCCTATACTTAAAGAAAGAAATGGGAGGAAACGTCATGCTTTCATTCTTTAGGGCTCCGTAAATAGAATGAATTAATGACTCTATTTCAACAAGGCAACTCAGGTATTGATGTCATGTTCATGTTCAATGTTTTGCATATATTATAGCTTCTTCTATTTGATAATATATATATATATATATATATATATATATATATATATATATATATATATATATATATATATTGATTATGGGTTTCAACAAAATTTGTGAACCGAAGAACATCCTACAAATTGGAAGAAGCTTTACTTTTGGACCATAAATAATCTATTAATATATATTAATCTGAATACTATTGGAATAAATATAAACACTTTCTCTTTAAATTTTCCCTATTTTCTCCCCCTCTATTATCCCTTTCTAGTTTTATATTTAGTCGCATTTCTATGATCATGGCCTCCCGGATTCATGGATTGGCAGATGCTCATCTTTATCTATATATTCACACCATGAGCTCGGCCAAATGCGGTCCCTTTCAATACTTAGCCAATTATCTGACCACCGGGTCCTAAGTTTGAGGTATCCAACACTTATGTCCCATGTTCTGTCATATACATCTTCCACCGAAAAAACTTTTGTGATCTGCAATTTATGATTTTAATAGTGAGAATTCACCAGGGGTTCGAAAAGATTGGCATTAATGAATGCATAATAGATGTTGTTATGCAAGATACTTAGCCCTTTCCCCTTTTCTTCTTCCTGTCTATTATCACTTTCTGGTTATATACTTACTCTCCTTTCTATGATCACGGATTCCAGGGTTGGAAGGCTGACAAATCTTCTTCTCCATCTATATCCTCACATGACAAATCTGACCAACCATTGTTCCTTTCCATACTTAGCCAATTTTATGTCCACGGTTGTCGGGTTGACACTTTTGAACTTTGTTTCTTCTTGTTCCTTGATATACAACTTGCACTCAAAACTTTTGTGCTCTACAATTCCATCGCAGACTCCTCGAACTCGCAAGATTAACTCTACCAGGGTTCAAAATGTTTCAAATAATTTTTCACTGCCTTCCATCCCCACTAACTTCACACCCTTCCCAATGTACGTTAATTATGGTCTTACTAGTGACAAGTGAACACACTGGTATGAAAACATTGGCATTGACAAGGAAAAAAAACTCGAGGAAATATCCCATTAACACGCATTAAACCCTCATGTATAGTACTCGGAATGACTTTCGTTCCTTTCTATACTTAGCCAAATTTTCCCACCTATTATGTGATATACATCTTGAACCCAAAAAATTCCCTGATCTACAATTCCACCCTGGGCTCATCCAACTCGCAATCTTCACTTTACCCAAACTCATAAAACGTTTCAAACCATTTATGACTCTCTTCCATCCCCGCCACAATCACACCCTTCGCAATTTGCATTAATAATTTCGGCCTATAAATTAACTTCCATTGTTTCGTGACCTACAAATAGCACCTGAACCTCTACCAAATACAAATTGACTGGCGAAATCCAACATCGTCCCCTGTTTTGTGTTACACATTATGCATTCAAATGTTCCGAGTGATACAATTTGACCATTGGGGCCTCAAGTCTTCTAGGAGACCTTGTCACCCTATTTTGGATCCTCAGGTTGGCGGGTCAATGAAATCTCCAATTCCTAGTCATTGTTTCTTATGCCGTCCATCCTCGTACTTCTTTCCAAATATGAAACAACAAAGATTTAATGATAAGAGGCCATCATGCAACAACTGTAGAGATCGTCATTAATAATAAAAATCCTCGAGGACTAACTATCGCTATATAACTTGTCCAGAAACATGCAGAGAAGATCTTTCCAGGTAATTGGAAAGCTATTACAAATTTCAATATATTAGCGAAAAAAAGTCAGGGCCATTGTTTCCCTATTACATACTTAGACACTTTTTCGATTTCGGTTTCCCATATTGACGGGCTCAAAATTGTGTTTCTAATCTTTCGCAACTTGCAAACAGTGCTAGAGTTCCGCAATATATAATTTGTTCACTGGAATGCCCTGTCACGAGCCCGACCATCCATCATTCCTCTCAATACTTAGCCGCGAGTTGGATGTATCTCCATGACATGGTACATTTACCATGTATCGAGTTCGACCTACCATTTCCTTGTTCCATACTTAGACACTTTTTCGATTATAGGTTCTCGGACTAGCGGGCTCAGGATTGTGTTTCCAATGTTCTGAGACTAAAAAACAATACCCAAAGTTCTGCGATATACAATTTGTCTGTAGGAATGCACCATCATTCCCTCTTCTGTGTTACACTTTATGCAGAAAACACTCCCAAGAGATACAATTTAACCCTCGAGCCCTCACCTCTGTTGGTTGTATCTTGTAGCCCTATTTCGAAGTGCCACCAACCGCTTTCGATAATTAGGGATTCCTTAATTATTGTTCCCTATCCTCACCACCTTCCTACTTCTATCTGGATATGCAATTGGCAAGCTTTAATTCTAACACTTTGTCATGCATGAAACTTAAACATGTCATTAATGAGAGAAACTCTAGAGGATATCTCACACACTTCTTCCATATACAAATTGACCATCATACTCCCATATCATCCCCTCTTTCGTGGTACACATTTTTCACTCAAGTTATGAGACATAGAATTTGACCCTTGGGAAGTCACGTCTCTTGGGGAACCATTTTCACCCTAATTATGAATCCCCTCTGACCACTTTCCATACTTTCTAATTTCATGGAATCTCTTTTGCGGATCCTCAAGTTGGCGGGTTCATGAAATCTTCAATTCTTAGTCACTATTTACTATGCCCGCCACCTTCGCACTTCTTTCAAAGTATGAAAAGACCAAGTTTTAATGATAACATTTCATCATGCAATAACTATATAGACCGTCATTAAAAAAAAAGGCTTGATGAGAGAGTGGAATTTAAATGAAGCTCGACTCCTCAAATTTAAATGAATCTATTTTCTCTTATTTTTTATTTTCTTCCTGGAGACATGCACAACATATCTTTCCACATAATGGAATATATATTACAAATTTCAATATATTAGAGAAAACGAATCTGCCCAACTATTTCCTTATGACATACTTGAGCCACTTTTTCAATTGTGGGTTCCCGGAAAGACGGGCTCACGTTTGCACTTCCATTGTTCTATGTCCTGCAAGCATTACCTAGACTTCTACGATATACAAATTTCCCTTTAGACTGTCCCGTCATGCCCTCTTTCGTGTTATGCATTTTTCACTCAAAAAGTTATGAGACATACAATTTGACTCTCAGGCCCTCACCTGTAACAGTTTTACATTGTAACCCTATTTTGAAGCTTGCCCGACCACTTTCAGTAACAAGACACTTCTTAATTTCTATTTCCCATCCCTGCAACCTTCGTACTTATTTATTAATATGCAATTAGTAACCTTTCAATATAACATATCACCATCAAGCAACTGTCAACAATCATTAATGAGCAAAGCACTCGAGGAGATATACCATTAATACGCATTAAACCAAGATTTGCAGAGATTTATATTATCCCTTCGGATTGTTCATCTCAAACATGCGTCATCGCGTTGGCCCATTCATGAAACTCCAATCCTCAATTGCTCATTGTCATACCCATCATGTTCACACTTCTATGTATGCAATTACTAGTCTTTAATGTTAACAGTGCATCATGCAACAACCGTCGAAATTATCATTAATGAGAGAAGGTCTCGACAAGATCTACTATTCACACGCATTGGACCAAGATTTGTGTAGGTTTATATTATCCCTTCCAACTCTTCATCTAAAACATCATCTAGAGTAAACCAACGTTATCGTAAACTTATGGCAGTAGCACGACAACAATTCTGTGGAGATACGGTGAATATCTTCGGACGTGAGGACCAAAAATCTAGTGGTTCAGGGCATACTCTTACTATTCATCTCGTTCCACCTAGAAAGAAGTGATTTGGACCTCTAGAATCGCTTGTGCAGGATGCATCCCTGAGGTTTTTGACTCTAAGGAAGTGGTCTTTTGGTGCGATGAAAAATATATTTCAAGCCGAAGAATAGTCATTTAAAAACTCATAAAAACAATGGGAGGCCTTGTGCCTCCACAAGGCATAGTACCATAATGCTACTGGGTTTAATTCATAGTTTATTTTCTTGGATAGAGACAGTTTTGGAAACAGACAACAATTCACTATTGCGAAAATCAAGTAGGATGACATATACAATTTATTAGATTCTTTGAATCATGACAGTTGGGAATAGATTTCAATGGAAATTAGCTTCCCCCAATAAAACATGAATTGTTCCTTTACTATGAAGTACAAAATATAAATAATTATACGGGAAATGCTTGTCGTGGATTACTGTCCCATTGTTCTTGTAAATAACCAAGCAATTTACCAGAATGGATTTCTAAAGGAACTGAACTACAAATTTTTGATATCTTCAGTAACTGTTGTCTTGTCTTCAAGGAACTCAGCTAAGAGGTCCAACCCGCTATCACTCTATTCTCCTATTTCTCTATCACTTTAGTTCTTCCGCGAGATGTTAATATTGTCGAAGCCAACATTGACTTTCAGAGGACAAGATTGCAAGAAACTCCTAGAAAAACATGATAGCGGGTTGGACCTCTTAGCTGAGTTCCTTGAAGACACGACAACAGTTACTGAAGATATAAAAAATTTGTAGTTCAGTTCCTTTAGAAATCCATTCCGGTAAATTTCTTGGTTGTTTACAAGAACAATGGGACAATAATCCACGATAAGCATTTCCCGTATAATTATTTATATTTTGTACTTCATAGTAAAGGAACAATTCATGTTTTATTGGGGGAAGCTAATTTCCATTGAAATCTATTCCCAACTTTCATGATTCAAAGAATCTAATAAATTTTATATATCATCCTACTTGATTTTCGCAATAGTGAATTGTTGTCTATTTCCAAAACTGTCTCTATCCAAGAAAATAAACTATGAATTCAACCCAGTAGCATTATGGTACTATGCCTTGTGGAGGCACAAGGCCTCCCATTTTTTTTATGAGTTTTTAAATGACTTTGTCTTAGTTTTAAAAGATTTATTGTTAGGAAAGGATGCTCCCGGGACATCTGGCCAGGCAACCAAGTTTTTGGCCAGGAAGGGGACACTTGAATGAAAGGAAAATTATAGTGTAATAATGATCTTTGGCTCTAAGGAAAATCCTAATTTCCTTCCATGTCACATCATGGACAAGATGTTTGTTAGAGAAACAACAAGTTAATACAACCACTGGTTGCATTTTTCCATGGCAAGAGAAAAAAAAAGTTGATTCCTCTGCCCTGTAAAGTCACAGACTTTGTGTCCATAAATGTCAACAAGATTGATGAATTCGCAGGCCATTTCAAGAACTTGAACCTAAAATATGCTCAAAGGATAAAAGGGTTCAACCCTAATGGGATTTCTCAAGAACATTTACTATCAGTTGTATTTAGCAACTCTTTTATCCATAGACACCTGACCGAACACAGAGACAGTGATGACAACACTTCGTCTGACGATTGTGACGTAGAGACATTGCAAAGAACAACGGAATAGTACAGACAACATGGAAAAGGATCCAGTGAGAATACTGTTCAGTCCCCAACCAGTACTCCCAAGAGAACAACATCACGGAGCATCTCTTCAATAGCCCACCCCAGTAAGAAAGAAACCCAAAATTATTTAAACGGAGGAGGAGATAATAACCCTCCTCATGGAAAAATGGATAGTTCTCACAAGCTTCCCCTCACAAAGAAGAGAAAAAACATTGTAGAGAAGGCGAAAGAACCCGAAATTGAAAGTGAGCACATGAAACTTGAAACATATGTGGATTCCCTGTTGCACAAAGTTGATCCTCCCGTAGATGTGATGCACCATAGTTCCATAATGGAAATACTTGAGACCAATTTTTTTTACGAAGATGAATCCTTCGTATTCCAGAGAATTGTTTTTGACATCCAATATAAAAATTTAATCATCGAAAAGAGAGATGTAACAAATAAGAAAGGAAAATCTCGTACATAGATTAACTTTAGGAAAATGAAGTCATCCCAAATATCTCGATTTCACCGTACAACCACTGATGCTCTTGATGATTCCATTGGAGGAATTGAAGCGAAGAATGGTAGACTGAATGACCAAATCAAGGAATTGGAGGAGGATTTCATTGCTACCCCAATGTTTTCCTATCCTTTAGCAAAACACGTGCCTACTACCCCTGCAACCAAGCTAAAAGGATCCTCCACCCTCCTCATAGATTGTAGAGCCTTTGTAGAGAATAACATCAAGAAAAGAATGCAACTAATTACTGAACCCTGGGAAACATCACAAAATATAGCTTCCTTTCGAAAGAGGGAAAATGATTTGCACGAACACTTGTAGTCTAACTTAAAAAATGAAGAACATTTATATGAATGGAAGGTGATCCCTTTTTCTAACCATGCCATCAACAACTCAGATCATAAAAGAATACAAGAGGATCTCCCTTCCCCAAAGTGGATCAAATAATTAAAAGCATGCTGGAAAAAGAAAGTTAGAACCTACAACTCATTGTCGAATCATGTGAACAAGCCATATCATAGAAAGAACAATTATTCAAAAACTTGACCCAAATAAACTTAGACAGAAGTACCAACGAGGTTCAAGACCCAAACTTTTCAAATCCTTTTCCTTGGCCAAGAAATCCTTCAATGAAAAACTTGATATTTTAAAGGGGTTGTCTTTAGAAACTTTTTATGGCATCCTTGAATATGGTGAAGATGACATCGAGAACTAGCTAGTGGACTATTCGACACACAATGAAGAAATTGAACATGCTCTACATTGTATTTATATGGATCTAAGGAAATTAGAAAATGATCTTTTCGACATAGAAATCTAGGATGAAATCAATGTGGCCTCCATGAGAAGCTACATTGAATAATGTCTCCAAGGGGGAATGGAAAAGATCACCGATGAAGGGAAACAGTCGGTTGGCACGATTCCAATGGTCGTCGACGACAGAAAAAAAATGCATCGGCTTCATATTAAGTCTATACTAGTCACATATTTCTTTCTTTATCAATCCAGTTATTCTACCTCTTTAAATAGAAATCTCTAACCAAAGTCTCATAACTTACAATTTATTGTTTTCGGGTATTCCTCTCTACCGTCACGCACTTCTTCTTTCTACAGTCCTATTTCTTGTACTTATTTATTTTATGGTCTGTGAGAGATACAATCCCATTCTATACGAAAAACACATTTAAATTTCCAGAAATATGGAACAAACTCTAGAAATATGTAACAAACATTATTATTTTTTGACAAATTTCAAAGAAAACTAATTCAGGAACATTTTTTGTGTGTTTCTTTTGAAATGCTAAATTATTTTTCCTTCAACTATGTTGGATGTCAAGAAATTGTTTTTATTATATTTGAATGTTTAATGTGTGTGATTCCTGGTCCTTTTTTCCAGGAACTTTTATTTCAAGTCATCAAGACATAAATTTTCTAAGTCCCATGTTTGAACTATACACACCCCAATAAAAACCTACCTCGTTCACATATTAACCTTGGGGTTCATCCACCAGGCCAATGTATTATGGTTGGCCTATGACACATTTCCATGATTCATCCATTACATGGATACCACCTTTTCTCATCTGAGCTTTCTCCCACCTTTAGATCTTATTTGTTGTTTGTTTATTATCTACTTCCTTTTCTCTCTTCTTCATTGAATATTTCATAGAGTCTTTGGAAATGTTTTCTAAGTATTTGGGAAGGGAACCACTCCTATACTTTGTACACCAGAGCATTGATCTAGAATCAAATATCCCCTGTAGTGTATACCAGAGCGTTGTAGCACTCTGTCCCTTTGGAAACAAGAGCATTGATCTCCTTTTCTATGTTTTTCTACCCCTTTCTTCTTACGTTTTCTTAGTCTGATCCTAAGGGGATTTTTTATTAGATACCTTTGAATCCTCTTGAATTTGTTTTTCTAAGAGTTGGCCATTTATTATTCATTTTTTTTTATCCTTGTAGTTTGCAAAATTTCTCTTAGCTGTGATCCCCTTGGGTTAACATGATCTCTTAGTTCTTTTTTCCTTTTGAGTTTATCTGATCTTTGTCTCGTAAAGATTTCAGATTGCTTGAATGTTTAGGACTGTTCATCAACTAAGTTTTTCAAAGGTTGCTTGGTATTGATCCTTCCTATATTCATTTGAAACATCTCTCTTTTTTGGATGATTAGTACTCTTAGGACAACCTAGCTTGATTTATGTATCTTGCTTCTCTTCCTTTGAGGATTTTCATGAGTGTTTATGTTATTTCTATTTTGCATATTTAATTTTTTGATTGAATGAGTTATTATACTTGTTTATTTTAGTTCTTGTTATTCTTTGAGTGTGTTAGTCACCATTAATGTTTTTGTGCGAAATCAAGATTTCAGAATCTAGCAGAACACTAAACTAGTTTGGAATCCTGATAAACTAGGAAAGGGGATAAATATGATAAGGAAGGGATAAATATGGTAGGAGCGTTAAGCTTATCAGGCACAATGCATCACGGATCCTGAGTTCACAAGATCAATGACCGATAATAATTTCGAGGGGCGAAGTTGCGTAGGTTTAATTTTGGAGAGCGGTCCCGAAATTTAAACCGTGGTTTTCTGTCGGGGATACATGGCATAACCAAGTGAATTTCAAGGTGAAAAGTGGGTTGCCTCAAACCACTTTCTCATGCCCCCCCAAAATAGAAAAGTATAAAAGGGAATTTAGGCATTTATTTTATTTCGATTATTATTTTGAATGTTGGACCGTTAGAATTTTGGCGCAACCCACGTTTTTCACCTACATCTCAACAATACACCAATTGCACGCCATTTTTGCTCATTTCCAAGTATTTTTCATCACAACCATGGATCTCATCATAACCTTGGTAACAGAACAAGATCTTGTGGCAAATGAAGAATCCCTAATTGACTAAGGCTTAGATGTTTTTTATGTAGAAATCACTATTTATCCTATCTTTGTGTCCATAAGAAACCTATCCGATAATGTAGGAATATGCATATCGTTCCTTGAAGTAGTCCAGGCCAACATAGTCCCTTATGTTGTCGAAATCACTTTCTCGTTTCTTGAATTCATAGGTTGGTGCGTCGAACATTATTCCCATGAAGAAAGAGTCATGAATAAACAAGGGTCAAAGGTCTTGTGTAGGGTAGACAGTCTATCAATTTGAGAGTTCCTCGGTATACTACAGTCGTTTTCCACAATTTTTTAACCTTTCAATGATGAAAAGTTGATTAGGGTATATAGAGAATGTCCATCAGAGGTTCAACATCTGTTTTTATAGACAATTATCAAATCTGAACATTTTTCAGAAGGTCTGTCTTTACCGATAAATGTAAATATAATGGTTATCAAAGTCCAATGGGTCTTCTCCCTATTGAGTCAAGTTTTAGGTGTAGACAATGAAAAATATGTGGTTGAATTCATGCTTGGTTTCCTTTTAACCTTTTTAAAGTCAAAGTTTGGTATATCATTTTGTATCATCTTTTATCAATTCTTAGTTGATAATATCCATAAACAACTAGTGAATTTTCGCTCTCTAAGACATTTCAAATACTACACCTATCTGTTGAAAATTTTCTTGGAAACCAACAAGAGGGAATTTCTTGAAGCAACATTTGTGTCAACTAAGTGTAAAAGAATTACATTTCTCATCTTCATCAACAAAGTCATGTCCATAGTTTACATTTTGATTTTCAATACCATCCTACCTAAAGTTTTGGATGACATGAGGATCTATCTACAACCAAATCCAGAGAAGATATTGTGGGATTGGGTACTATTAATGCACTCAATAGTAATATGGGTTTATGTTTTCCATGAATCCCCTTACCTATTTCCTATTTTTATGACTCCTAGGATATTTTCCCTTGAATTCATCAGGCAAATAATTATATCCGAGATAGAGCACTTCCTGAAGTTGCACAAAGCCTCCAATATTAAGTTCCCTTTTATCATTGGCCCCTTCATTGTCAAAATCCATATCATGCTTATCTCAGGTTCAAGAAAATATCAAAGAGTTTGGTTTTCCACGGCTACAGGGAAGAATGTATGATCCACACCAAATCATATCCAAGAGAATATTGATGAAAAAGCATGACCCTTATGAGCATGAACAGGTTGAGGGTTTTGATAAGATGGAAAATATAGAAGTATGTGTTGATATGGAATTAATCTTGCAACCAATTCAAACACAAAAAGTGGAGGAAGACCTACAACAAAGTCAACCACAACAATCTTATCAAAAACTAATCATCAAATTTCCTAAGGTAATTGTTTACAGCAACAGAATAATTTCATAGGCCATGGGCATCAATGATCAGAAGAAGGATCCTATGAAGATGAAAGTTTTACATCCATCACAGATTGTGGATTTAGAATAAGAAGAGCACAGAGAACAAATAAATCCAGATATGGTGGAACGTGGTACTAGAACTATAGAGGTTGAAAAGGAAAGTAAAATCCAAAGTGAAGGTAGCTCAAGAACCTTTAGCAACAAGAAATACATCTTTGATAAAACATTTGAGGCAATTTATCAATCTAGAGAAGATTTGGAAAAACAGTATGTTGAGAAGGGAAACACAACTCTCGGTGAGATGAGGGATTTAGTCCCTGAAGTAGAAAATATTTCTCAGCATAAATATTCTCTGTTCACAGTAAGGGATGTTGAAAAGAGGACCCTTAACATTGCAGTGGCTGATGAAGAAAAAGTCTATGAAATAAATATAAGATATGATAACATAAGTGCTCTAGAAAAGATAAAATTCCATAAGCATAACAATGATATGTTGTATTTTGATTAGTTAAATTTAAACTTGAAGAATTCAAAACTATCATCTTATGTAATGAAATTGGAACGACGATTAAGGAAGGAAAAGAAATCTAGAAAATCTTGGTAGACTCAGGTCAAGAGGTTGGAATCTGAAGGCCCCCAAGAGTTAAGATCCTCATTGGATGAGAAAGATAAATTCATTCAAAGTTTGAAGAAGGAATTGAAAATGTATGCTATAGAGAATCCACAAACAACATAATTGGTTTCTCTAGAACAAGAAAAGGAAACACTTCACCAAGATACATTGGAATGCAGGGCTAGGGTGTTCCATCTAGAACAAGAAAAGGTGAAATGGTCACAAGAGTAGACATAATTACTAAAAAAGGTTGTATTTGTAGCTCCTGCTGAAGAAGTTGGGTCAAACACTGAGGGACTTGTCTAGACTATGTCACAATTTAGCTTAAAAGAAGGAGAAATCAAAGGGCTGAAAGAAATCCTAGAGAGTTTAAAGCAGGAGATGTCAGAAAAGGATGAAAATATAGATCAATTTAAAAAGGAGAATGAAGTCTTGAAAGAAAGAATAAAAAAAATGAAGATGAGGTTAAGAGGCAAAGGCTTGTTGCAAGGGGCCAAGCATATCATGTGGGACTCTATAGCTACTAAAGTTTCCAAGTTCAGAGTATATTTGAATTTAATTAATGATAAAGAAAATATAGCCATCACAGCTAGAACCAAGTGCACTGTTGTCAATGAAACTTTGGCAAAGAAACCATGGGAATGGGCCCAAAATGCCATAAAGCTACTGAACGATGTTCCTACTGCAGACCTTCAAACTATTGGAGTTAAATACAAAACTACATTGATCATCTCGACTAGGAGGTCTATTGCTAAACATAAATTGTTGAACTCAGTTCAAACTAAGGCAACATAGATGGACCATAGTGTAAACGAGTTCAAATATTTGTTTGAAGAATGTTTTACGAAGGGACTTCCACCATTTTGGGATGGAAAAGGAAAGTTGTATTATCAGGAAGAATATAATGCTCGTTTGACTTAGTGTAGAATGGATCATTTTAAGTTTGAAACACTGGAAAAAAATATGAAAGGAGCTACATTAGTTGAGCATTTGATTATAGACTTTGAAACTTTGAATCAATTCAAAGCATTCAAGATTTGACTATCGATCATGTCATATGCTTCCTGCATTGACCTGGAGATTCTGATAAAGCAAATGACATATTATGATATTTCTTCTGACCCGCAATAAATAATCAGGTTGGGTATGAAAAAATGTATTTTTCTAGGGCCCAGTAGATGATATCCAGATGTCCCTTAATATGGAAGATCATGTAGAAGACCAAAGAAAAACAAGTGGCAAAGAAAGGGACTGAAGCACCAGAGGAGCCAGAATTCGTAACAGGAAACATTTTCTTGTTGATCATTGTAATTAGTTTCAAAACAAAAACGTTTTCTTGCTAATCATTGTAATCGGTTTCAAAACCACAACTTTTATTTGTAATCATTTTAATTGATTTCAAAGCGAAGCAACTCAGCTTGTATAAATAAGGAGTTTCAAATGTATTAGTTGTTGGTAGAAGTGCAAGGGAATGATCTTAGCTATTTGGAACTTGAATGTAATTTTCCGAAGATGAATAGAACACACATGCAAATGTCTTGAATTTTCCATGAAAAGATTCTAATGGTGGTGGTCTGAGTTTCGTCTTGTTTCTTCTTATGTATTTCATGTGATCTTGATTTAATTTTCAGTATATTTTTTTTTAATTGGATAGTTAAAGGCCCAAAATTCATCTTGTGATGCTCTTGTCTTAAGAAATTTAAATTGTGTTAACTTCTTCCTAACAAAGTCAAAATTCATTTTATTTAATGCTCTGATGCAGTTATATGTTTTTCCTTTCTCCTTACACTCTGCAAATTACAATTTATAACTCAGATTCATCATCTCATTTATCCTTTATCTTTTGTAGAGTTATATCGACCAGTTAGTGCTTCCCATTCCTTTTCAGATGTTTGAATCCATAGCCCTAAGTGTCCCTCCCCTTCCTTGCCAGCAAAATTTAAAAAACCCCTTAAAACCAACAAAACCTAGCCATTTACTTGTTAAAGAAAACTCATCTATTAAATACCAAGTGAAAGGAGAGATCCCTCTATGAGATGAGAAGGTTATTACCCAACTCTAAAGTGGTTTGTAGGTTACCTCTGTCATTTGTTTAATCAGCTGAACAAATTTACATAGTGATAACATTTAGGCGTCGTTGTCGAGGACAAAACTAAATATTTTCCCTAGGAGAAGAACAACCCAAAGGTTCAGATTTGATTCTTTAGGGTGATAGTGAATCAAACACCTTATTGGATGAAACTAATTTTACCCTAGAAACTCCATTATAAAGAGACCAATAGAATAAAGTAGTTTGAGAAAGAAATCCTAGCTCCCAAGAGAATTCATACCAGAAGAAATCAGAACCCAAAAGCAATAATCCCTGTTGTTACCACTTGGTAAATTTCCTAGAGGTTGACAGCAGAAGAAATCTACTAAGGTAACTTTATCCAACCACTTTTGAAGCTGGGATCTAGCCCTTCCAACTTCGGAGAGGGATCTCTCTATATGATTTAGCTATGTTTCCAATTTTAAATATTAGGCTAGGTAAAGAAATAGGTCGATTTTGTTGTCGAAGTTTTTTTTTGAATTGTTTGAGACAGTCTACACATCCATTGGGCTATGGGGTCTGTGTTTTAATAAAATATGAAATACAAACCAGAAACGCAAAGGGGAAAACTTTCACAGGGCGAGATAATATAATCACTGGCTCTTTTAGTAGCTTTAATGATGAATAGCAGAAAAGATGAGAAAGATAATTTCAACAAAGAAGCAGTTAAGAATTTCTTTATTGAAAACACCAGAAGATAAAACACTAAAATATTTCGAGTCAGAAACAAGGTATACGAGATAAATCTTGCAACATTCGTTACTCTTAAATATTAGATTCAGAAAAAAGTATGATAACCAAGTGAGAATAACATTCAACTTAGAGAGAAAACATTACGAGTGAATACACGCAAGAATCCTGTAAAAGTGCCTCCCTTTTATTAATGGAAGATCTCTTCAAAAATATTATAGTCTGATAGCATCAGGGTGTGAAGATCAACAACCCTCAATACTTTGAAATATGAAGTATTTATAACTCAAATTACAAACGTTCCTATCATAAATGACTAGGACGTGCTAAATCTATTTTTAGCCTAACTAATTTAACAAATTTCCTAAATCTAGGAATTGCTTTGATGACATGGTGTAACTACACGTTGATTTCTGGGTGGGTCGTTGATGAAGCCTCTACACGACCTCATCTGAATGGACAAATGACTGAACTGGGATAGCTCATCTTCTAATCAATCAGATCACAGAGTTCCTCCCATCTAAGATGACTGGGCACGTTGACTTTGAGCAGCCTTCGATACACTTTGTGCATCTCTGTGTACTTGGTGAATGTAGGCTTGGTGAGGAAGATGTATCGAATCTCATGTTGGATGTTGATGTCCCAATGAAGGGCATCTAGAAATTCCTTGTCGGTGATGCTCCCTTGAATCCCTGCAAACTTTGAACTGTCCTTAGACACATTAGACAATCTCTTCTTGTAATCTAGGAGTGTAATCAATTTATCATTAATTACCTTCAGACCAGGAAGACCTTTCTTCTGGAGAGCTTCAATCTTACTAAAGAATCTTTGTACTCCTAGGTCCATGGCCTGAACCTTTTCTTCCAGCTGAAGCATTAGTCCTCTCTTGATCAAAACTCTTTTGACCTCAAGGATGGTCTTTGTTCTGTCTTCAATATTCAGCTCTTCCAGCTCTTCCCTGGTCTTAGAATTGAGGAACTTGATGATCTTGTTTTCCTGTGTTGGCATGTCTCCCAATTCTACTATAATCTTATCAATGGTCTGTTTGCTCCTCTGGACCAATTCATTCTGCTCAAACATGATCTGGATCACGGGCCATATCTCATTCATGGACTTAGTGATGTTTGTCCATACATCTCTTTCACCTCAGCTAAAGTCTTTCCTGCCACTGTTTTCTTTCGGAGATGTTGTAGCTCCTGCTAGAGCTGCTCTGTTACCTGCTTTTCCTTGGAGAGGCTGGTCTGAAAGGAATATTTGAGTTCCTTTTTCAACCTGTTGATCTCTGTTTCCTGCAGTTTCATTTTTTCCATGGACTTAGCTAGGTCGACAGTCTTCTCTTGGGATGTCAATGGAGTTGTGGATGGGACTTCTGTCACTGATGTTGTGCTCACTCCTGAAATTGGAGTAGCACTCAATGGAATGACTTCCATTGGCTTTAGTTTCTCTTTCTCCTTTAATAGTTTCTCCATCTCAGCTTTCATTTATTTAAGTTGTGCATTCTGCTCCATGAGCAGCTTGAGCATTTCATCCTTCTCGCCTTATCTCTCTGCTATCTCCTTCGCCTGCGAATCCTCTGTGGGTGGGAGCTTCAGTTGTTTCCTCAAGGATGCTATGTCAGCATTCTTCTTCTTTATCATTTCCTCAGTTGCTTTCACATTTGAAGGATCGTAACCGATCTTGAGGACCAACTCCTCCAAAGTTTTTATACTATTGTCCTTTGCAAAGGATGATATCTTTTCCAGCTTCAATTGTGTTTGAACATTGTTCAGGGACACCTGCAATTTGGACGCACAAGTGGAAGCATGCACCAACGTGTAAAAGACCATTTCCCCGGTCTGCTTGTGCAGATCCATCTGATCGGCTGGGTGCACGTCCTTCATCTAGAATTTGAAGGTGGCCCTCTTGTAGTCATTGATCACCTTTGGATCTGGTACCTATGCCTGGAGGAATTCCATATGCATTCTGCCCTTCTTGGTGTCGAATGCAGATAGCAACCTATGTTGTGCAGTCGATGTCTGCTTCCAGAACTGGGCACAAGTACTGTTGGTCAGGGTCTGGTTCCTTTTCTTGATTAGCTCATACTTCTCAAAGATACTTAGCTTTGGTCCCACCTTGCCTGGCTGGGTGGTCAATGGAGGATTTGTAGATTTTTCCGTCGCTGCTGAGTTTTATGGCCTTATGGAGGCTCGAACCGAAGGGTGGCCTATCAACCTTGGTCGTTGTTGTAGACGGGGCTTCTTTTTCTCTAGTCGGGCTAGGAACTGAAATTGTCTTGGGCCTCTTAGTATGCAGTTGGAACTCTTCAAACGATACCTCCCTAACAGGTGGAGATAACTCTTGTCGAGGCCTTTTTCCCTTCGGGACCTGTGGCATTGTTGTTTGAGATACAGTGGTCGGGGGATCCTGCTTTTCTACTTCAATCAATGTGTTAGGATCCTATGATGTCTGATTTGCAAACTTCTCAATTTCAGGCCTAGACACATGAACATAAGGGATGTTTTTGTTCTTCACCCTCATCTCTGAGATGATCCCACATGGATCATAATGCCATGGGAAGCTCATGAAGAACTTCATTTCTCTCAACATCATGTCTTCTTCTTCCCCAGTGCCACGATTGTTTCAGATGAAGGAGCCAGTCTGCCCCTTGATTCTAAGTTGTTGCTTTTTCTTATATAATCTGCCTTATATATTCCAACGCGAAAATTCTGACAGGCAGGTACTTGGGCAACCTATACGGTGACAACTCGCACCCGTATACTCTGATCTCGGTATAATTTTGATACAAGTACCAATCCCCAGTATTTGTTTTGTCCGAGAGATGCAGGATCCTCTGAACATCATCGTTTATCCGAGGCTCGGGCCTACCGCCTAAGATACTTACCACTGGGTGGTAGAATTGGTCGATGAACTCCTTGAAACTGAAATCAGAGGAGTTGTGCTTGAGCAAGGAGGTCCATGCTGTGACTGCCTGAGGTCTGCTATCTCTATCCATCTTCTGCATGGAAAAGTCAAATTTATCTGCCTGGAAGAATATGAACAAGTATGCTAGTACCGATGAGTATCTGAACATGCCTTCCGTGCCGAAATTCACGAACTGTTCGTGAATATTGTCTACCAAGAATGTGCTGAAATCAAACTGGGTGGTGGGATTTTTGTCGGTAGAGAAGATGGATAGAAAATCCAGAATGGGTTCATCTACCCACTGGTCAGAATAGTGTCCTAACAAAGCACAAAGGGATGAGATGACCTAGTTTCCCTTAGTCGAGAACATGGAAGACGGATAAGGAGGATTTGTGGAGGGAAATTGAGCAGATGGGGGAAAGAACAGCTCAAATATTTGAGCTCTTTGGGGGAAGGTCATTTTATGGTATAATTCCATAAGAATTTCCAAATTGAATGGAGACGCAGAGTCGGCTCAGGGGATTTGCATCATCTAGTCTATGGATTTGGGCATGATGAGGAACAAGATCTCTCCAGACGAGGAGATGATGGCTCTTTGCTCAGGAATATAGTGGGCTTGACACTTGAGAGCGAACTCGGGACAATGGTGGATCTGAGGGAAGAGGTAGAGGGGTAAATTGGACTCCCAGAGTCCAATTTCATCACTCTGGTCCAGGAAAACTTCCCTGACCCACGACTGGGGGTCTGAGAAATCAAAATCGCATTTAGTATCCATGATTAATCGATCTTTGTTGACCAGTGGGATCCTTTCCAGGTCGACAGGAGGCAGGAGAAACAGATTATCTTCTCCTTCTGCTTGTTTGGATTTTAGCGCGATTTCTGCAACAGTACCTGCAAAAAAACACAATGTTAGTGGGGGCGACTGACTGTGGATGAGGTAAACGGAATGTAACGAAGGAGTAAGTAGTGAATTTCTCTGGTGTGATGCGTGAATGGCAAAAGTAGGGGGGATAACGGTAATTTTAAGTAAACGGGGGTCGGTTGGGCGTGGGAGACGGGTCAGCTGGATAACGGATAGGTTATCCAGTAATAAATGGCCAACAGATCATTTTGAGGGTGATATGGAGTGTGAAGGTGGCTGAGGGATACAGACGGGTGATGTGGCAGCTATCGATTGGAGGTAAAAGTCATAGTAAGGGGATTTCCACGAGCGAATGGGGGGGGAGGACTGATAGCAGTTATGGGACATGACCAGTTCGAGAAAGGTGGAAAGTGACGTCCAGAGGTGACGAACGTCTATCAGATAGTAGGAGATGATGGGACTCGGGACCATTAGATCACTGCCACGTATAAAAAGGGTCCCGCCAGAGGAATAATACCATTTTGGACCCCCCCCCCCTTAGTTAAAAGTAGATCATCTGGGGGGTCCGAAATCCATTTTGGGTTGTTGATCTGTGCGCCTGTTTCTAAGCTGCAGATCTCTTCTCTCTGTTTATCACTCATTCTGGACCTCCCCCCCTTACATTAAAGGAAGAATGTATGGGGGGGTTCGGAATCCAATGCTAACCATAGATTTGAGCTCTCGATCCTGAGCCGTCCAGATGCACGCAAGTCTTATCATCAATTTTGGATCCCCCACAATTAAAAGCATAACGGTCGGGGGGGTCCGGAATCATCTATCCACCGTAGATATGGGCGCCACGATCGAGACCGTTGATATGTGAAAGGGGCATAAGTGGGGGTCAGAAAACACATGCGCCAGGGAAAAACTTAGGATAAATGCTTTTTATGGGTTTTTCCAAGGTTTTTCAAGTAGACACCACCAAGGGGTTAGGAAAACGATATTTTTAAGCATCTGAAAACATGGTGCAACACTTACATCAAATTGGTTCTTATTGAAATGAAGCAACAAAGCAACTAGCCTATATTCTAACCTATCTTCCTATGACAATTAACCCAGATTAGACTATTGGGTTAAGACATTACTCTACCCTGGGGCTATCTGACCAAGATTAGACTGTCTGGCCAGATTTATTCACTGATCTAACCTA